>WWET01005306.1:11286-22632 GCA_011038615.1 Limnodynastes dumerilii
GTTTCTTTCCCTTTCTCTTTATCTTTCCCTTTCTCTTTCTCTTTCTCTTGTCATAGCTACAATGTAGATCCCTAGTCACTACCCACCAGCTGCTTCCTATTTCATGTATCGTGTTTTTTCCATCCTGTGCCTATTGCTGCAGATCATCACCTACTCTACCAGCCACACAGATAGAAGACGATGAACTGCCTCCACTTCATCGGGATTATTCTCCTCCTGAACAGTGAGTAATAGACCAGAGTTGAGGGGCAAAAGGGGGGTTATCTGGGGGCAGAGGGGAGAGAACAAAGTTACTATGTGATCAGGGGCAGGGAGCAGACAGAAGACAATGCACTACCTCCACTTCTTCGCGTTCATTCTCCTCCTGAACAGTGAGTTGCTGCAAACCCCTCAGAGCTGAGGGGCAAAATAGGGGTGATCTGGGGGGCAGAGGGGAGAGCAAAGCTAGCACGGAGTCAGGGGAAGGGGGACAGCTGCCTGGGCAGAGGCTTGGTCACCATGATAAAACCTGATGCAACTACAGTACTTCTCTAGTTCTACATGTCTGTGTCATATACAGGAGCAGAAATACTTAAATACTGGCAAAAACTAAAGTTTTAACTGAGAAGAGTCAGTATCTTTATTTAATGTATTTTATGTTTTCATGTTGGATTCTGCAATATTTGTAATCCAGAAGCTTTAAAATAATATACAGGTGACCTTTTTATACATGGGGGATATGGGCATATCAGTATTTCATTATGTATAAAATTGTGTCTACTGCACAGCAAAACAATGGGAGACAAGATAGAAAGCAGATAGAGAGGATTGAAACCTCTGTTGTTGAATGTTGAAGCAGAGCAGCTTTATATGTGCATAGAACCCCAGTTACCATCTGACTGTTTTCCCATAAGTATTATTTCTTGTTTGTCATGATGTGTTTCTATAAATTGTTATATGTAACTGTACAGAAACTAGAGATGAGCACCGACGCCCATGTTTTGGTTTTGGTTCTAAATCTTCATTTTGTTTTAGTTTTGTAAAAAAAGATTAAATGTTTTGGTTTTGAATCTGGATTTTATTTTAAATTGCAAAAAATGCTAAAATCAAGCAATTTTTATGTATGTTTGCTCCTAAAGCATTCTTAATATGAATAACATTCATTTCCAGTCATTTCTCGTCAAATTGGACCATCACACAGCTCACAAGATTGAGGTTGCTTGGTACATGCTGCCCGGTTGCATTCTCCAGCACTAAAATCTGAATTGTGAAAAAGGGACATCCAAAAGTTCCTTTTCGGATTGTCCCTTTTTCAAATACTTACCATTTTGTACTTTTTTTCAGAATGGGTTAGTATGCCCTTCGGCATACTTCACCCATTCTCCTTCGGAAAAGACTATATCCCTCCGCTGCACCTCCGCCGCCACTATCGCCGGACCAAGGGACAGGTGAGTAAACTCTCTGTGCGAGGTAGGGAGGGTTAGGGTCAGGCTGCAGGGGAGGGAGGGTTAGGGTCAAGCTGAAGGGGTAGGGAGGGTCAGGCTGCGGAAGATGGAGGGTTAGAGTCAGGCTGCGGGAGATGGTGGGTAAGGGTCAGGCTGCAAGTAAGCGAGGGTTAGGGTCAGGCTGCCAGGAAGGGAGGGGTAGGGTCAGGCTGCCAGGAAGGAGGGTTAGGGTCAGGCTGCCAGAAAGGGAGGGTTAGGGTCAGGCTACCAGGAAGGGAGGGTCAGGGTTAGGATAGTGAGAGGGGAGATAGTGAGAGGGACTATTACTACTATTTTTTATAACTTTTTGGAGCACCGAAAGTTTGGTGCTCCATGGATTGATTGCAATACCTCCTCAAGGCATATGCAATCGAAATCCCAGCCAGTTCGCAACTGTCTGGGATTAAACGGCACTTTCGTAATTGGGCCGTTCTAGCCGGAGAAAAAAAGAGAAAAAAGATGGTGTACCTAGGTGCACCAAGGTTGGTAGGTATATTGAAAATTAAGCAGCTGTAGGTGGGGGGAGTCTTACCTACTCCTCCATATATAATAAAGAAACAGCAAAAAACCACAGCGCTATAGAAAGTATAGTATGATACTATTCACCAATATGAAAATATAAAATATAATACCGAACAGCAGATAGAGTCTAAATATTTATTGATTGACACATATTAATCAAAAAATCAAAATAGATCTAAAAAACCACACAATAAACAAACAATGTAAAAATGTGTGTGCAGCTGAGCTCGTGTAATATAGCATTAAAGGGGACAATGTGAGTGAGTGCAAGGCACTGGTATTATAGGCACTGGAAGATCAAAGACACTCTATTCCGTGTGGTTACAATCAACGGACACACGTTACTCCACAGGATGAATAAGTTGCAATCCAATAGTAACACTCAAAAGCAACTATGTATAGTTCAAACAGCAGTTGAAGATTTGATTGACATGGACACTATAACAAGTGTAGAGTTCCGTAGCAGCATATAGCCGTCCTGTTAGGTAGTAGCTGTGTGATATTCCAATCGTGGTTAAGTGTACGAATGAGGAAAACAAACACTGGAGTGGTAAATGCAAAGTTCCGTGTCAGCATATAATTATCTCAGTCCAGATTTCCCTGAGACGTGAGTGTGCCAGATATACCCACAAGTCTAATCATCAAAAGGGGTCCAGGGACGGAGGTAACCCGTGGCTCAGAGGACCGAAGACCGCTGCACAATGGTAAGTATGTAGATCAGCTGTTTCTCACACACATGGCAAGTACAAGTTCCCCCTGACGCGTTTCGTCCTATCGTTACGTTACTTAGCTGACTTAGGTGTTCAGAACCTGCCTTAACGTTTCGTGGTCGTACATATCGCCTTGTCATGTGTAAGTGCCTCACCCAACCCCTGCTGTACAATTTATATGCCTCCCTCCGCCTACAGTGCATGTAATCGCCCTTTCATACAGAGTTACGTACAAGTTACGTATGATCAGAGTTACGATGCATAACATCTGCCTCGTGCATGCACAGTGCCTTCACACAGCCAGATTTATGCATCGTGTGTAAATTACATGTCGTTACTAAAGCTGGGCACACACTAGAGCGATTATCGGCCCAAACGCACGATTATCTTGGATTGGGCCAAAAATCGCTCAAGTGTGTGGTGCAGATTTATTTGGCAATTTAAGATAAAACGTTTAAAAAACGCTCGCCCGCGATTATCGCATCTTATGGGAATCTTAAATGATTATCGGTTATCGTTAGAAAAATAATGCCGTGTGTGGGCATTTTCGATAATCATTTAAGATTTCCATAGGAAGACACGCGCTGACAGGCTGCAGCGCTATGTCCTCTCTCCCTGTGTCTGGCTATATAGCGCTATATAGCCAGACACAGGGAGAGAGGACATAGCGCTGCAGCCTGTCAGCGCTTATGGCTATGCCACAACACAAGAAAAGGAAAATTTTAAACTCCAGTTTTCCGCAGAGCACATCACCAAATTATGATGATTTTTCTACTGGGTCACCTTCAATTACCCAAAACAGTTATTCTCACCCTAAGAGAGGCCGTGAACACTTCAGAAGTGCTCTTGTTGATATTATCATGTGAGTTCATTTATTTATATTTGCAGTTTAGAAAATTTAGTCAGTCTGAGTATTGGTTAAAATGACAACTTAAGTAACAAGAGGGTGATATACAGATCGTGGATGAATTAACATGAATACCTCTTTAATTACTACTTGGTTATACAACAGCAACATATAAAAAAATTATTTTCATCACACTAGTGATAATGATTTTACTCCTATTTAACTAACTGTCCATCTTTTCACCTTATTTTTGTGGCACCTTTAAAAATTAATGGGTTTAGGTAAAATCAACTTCTGTATGGATGTGTTCTGTGGGTGCCTGTCACTACTGATGGTCTAAGGTCAAATACAGTTCCTTGTCCTCTTATCTTCAAGGGCTTATTCTTATACATATGGTGGAACTGACTCAGAATAGTGTCATCTGATACCATGTAGCCACCCTTCTGTCCCAGGTCTTGCAGATTCCAATATAGAATTGCCCTTGGTCATTTCATCTGGGCCTACCTATAGAGGACTTTACAAACTCACAGACAGACTAGCGATCTTTTGATTTTTTTTTGCGAATTCTGTCTCTCACAGTTGAAGTGAACCTATGATGGAAATTACAGACCTCTCTCATCTTTTTAAGTGGGACAACTTGCACAATCGGTGGCTGTCCAAATACTTTTTTGCCCAACTGTACATTATGTTTCCCCCTAAACATATTTATGTAAATTAATCCCCCGATACATATGTGCTATGAAATCATGCCCCCGTTCCAATAAAAATAACTGTATGTGGCCCCCGTTCCTAAACAAAATAAAGTACATGGCCACTATCACACAAAAATTATAGTACATGGCCCTGTTCAAATCAAAATTAATGTACATGGCCCCGTTCCTTTTTAAATATTAAAACATGCCCCTTCCTTACAATTAATATAAATACTCCAGCATTTATAAAAAAAAAATGATATTTGGTTTAAAAGTAATAATAAATAATGGAATTACTCACATTTCAGTTGTCTTCAATGTTGCCAGGCGAGGATCGGTACTCCGGCTCCTACTCTTCTCCTGGCTGAGGTCCATCTACTTCTGGGTCCCTCTGGTGAATGACTCATGTCGTTACTGGGGCCCTATTTATACCCTCTGACAGGAGGGTATAAATACCCAATTGTTAAGGAGCCCCAAGAACAAGCAGGAACTGAAAACATTTGCAGTAGATGTAGGGCAGAGCATCACCAGGGATGAAACCCAGCGTCTGGCGATGTCTATGCGTTCCAGACTTCAGGCTGTAATTGACTGCAAAGGATTTGCAACAAAGTATTAAAAAGTGAAAGGTTGATTTAGGGTTGTTTATTTGTCCCATTACTTTTGGTCCCATAAAAAGTGGGAGGCACATATAGAAACCGTTGTAATTCCTACACCGTTCACCTGATTTGGATGTAAATATCCTCAAATTAAAGCAGAAAGTTTGCAGGCTGAAAGCACATCTTGTTTGTTTCATTTCAAATCCATTGCGGTGGTGTATAGAGCCCAAAATATGAGAATTGTGTCGATGTCCCAATATTTATGCACTTGACTGTATATCATGTTGACCTTGTCTGGAGCTGTCTTCTCAGCCTGATACCTAGATGCCACCTGAAGTATAAGCAGCAGTTGCAGGGAATCTGTTCTCTGTTGGAACACATCAGTTGGTTGTCTATATTAGCTGTACCAATTCTAAGTAGATCTTGGAAGGAGATAACACAACAAGCTTGGATTAATGATATGCTGATGTTCTATAATAATGGAATGTTAACTGATGTTAAAAGTGTGTGCTGGCTGGCTGTGTTATCTTGTTCCTGTGAGAGAACTTAAAAGTCTATGTTAGTTGTTGAAAATAATACTAGTTGAGTACGTTAATGAACAATTTTTAATTACACACTTTAAGTAATCAATTTGATCTTGTGCAGAACAGATACTGATTGCTAAATAACACTTTATAATCCTCAGAAACATCCAGGGGAGTTTTGTTTTGTTTCAATTTTTTTTCTAGCTTTTTAAAATGTTATTATTTTCATTTGACTGATCCAAAGACTTTTAAACTGGGGACTGTATGAACCTGTAAGTTTCTGTCCAGCACCACCCTCCTCTACGGTTCCTTCATGGGTTTTTTCACAATGCAGCTCCCTGGCCGCTACAAATATAAGAAATTTGGAACACCTCTGAGATATGAAGTCTTTACCAACGCGTTTTACTCAAATACCTTTCGCCTAATATGTAGTAAATAAATGAAAATCCAATTGTAGTTGTACGGGATGGGAGCCCCTCTAGGGTTGTCATCACATATTTTAATATTGCTGAAGGATAAAGTAAGACCTTAATATGTTTATTAATATTTATCAAAACATTTCCATTTTACAAAAACTTTTATAATAATTGTTACAATTTATTGGTCTAATGCAGCTTAATCCAGTCCCATGTGACTGACGCTGAAGAGGCGTTAATGTGATCTCTGATGTATACAATGTCTAGGCTTTGAAGTATGCATTGGGGTAGATCCAGACCTACTGTACACGTACGACAGCGAAGTCACGCTAGCTGTTAGCGTAATTTTGGCTGTTAGTACGTTCTGCGCATGTGCACGGCAGATATTACAACACACAACTCTGGGCGGCCGTAACATTGTAGTAACTACATACGAAGGGGTGTGCCAAAAATACGCTAGCCGTATCCACGCTCCAACTACGCACTGGAGGCGGAGGGAGGCGTTTAAATGATACAGTATGGGCTGGGTTTGTCAGTTACGTCCATCAGGACTCTACATACGTGCGCGGTTACGCTTGGAAATGTTAAAGTAGGGTTTGGTAGACGTCAATCAGAAAAAGTACATCCGTCCGATGGGAGCGCCTGCGGGAGTACACTAACAAACGTAACAACAACGTAGGTCTGGATCTGGCCCATTGTCAGTAATGTCCTGCTTCATTAATAACCTGTTTTGATAGGTGTGATGTGTGATACATCTGCTGAAGGGACCATACATATAAATGCCACAATGGGAGAAAATGTGACCCTCCGTCTCCCGGAAAGAGGAATAAAAGGGAATATTAAGTACGTCACATGGATCAGAGATGATGGGTATCATATTGCTACAACAACCCCGGACGGACATTGTGATGTTAGAGATGATGATTATGAGGGAAGACTGCTCGGCTCTAATGACGCTTCATTAACCATTACTAATATAACCACAAAAGATCGAGGAGTCTACACCGCCAACGTCTTCTTCCCGGATGAAGATAAATATGTTCAGAGATATCATCTCCGCGTATTAAGTAAGTTATTTATCATCTTAACTCATTGAGATAAAAGAACAACAAGTGCTATAAAATAATGTTTTGTAGAGGGTTTAGAATATATATTTGTCACCATTTGTCACCAGAGATACGCATTTACTATGCTGCGTTCTTACGCTAGCGTACGTTCGCTGCACTCCCCTCGGCACACTCCTCTCATGTACGTATTTTAGGCGACTTCCGCTTTCCATGCCCTACCTTAACTTTACGGTACGTAACCACTAGCGGACGGACTTCACACACGTAGCTAAGCACGCCCATACTGTACGATTTAAATGCTTCACCCCGCCTTCGAAGCGTAAATCCTGGTGGCGTATGTCTGGCACTCCCCATCGTAAGTAGATACGCTACTGATACGTGCCTGCCCCTTACGCTATGTCTTACGTTGCGTAACATCTGCCGTGCGCATGCATCAGATGATATGTACATCAGAGTTTCTTTATATTCCAATAAATATATGTGACTCTGGCGCCAAGGTAAATGAAATAAAAAAATTTATGTAAAGTGAAAAAATGAAAAATAAAAATAAAATCAAATAAAAATAAAAATAAAAAATTGTAAATAGAGCTAACTTCTTGATACTAGCAAAATTACAAACGAGCTAGCGGCTAGAGTAAATTCACTTGCAGACGTTGTTCTGGATCTACCCCATTTTCTATAAGAAGTAAACCACACAAACATTGTACAGCCAAACACTAACACATCAAGCACTATCGATAAGAGCAACACAGATGTTAAGGGTTGGCACTGCACCATATAGAGTGACTAATAGTCTTGGGGCAGTAAACATAAGAGGGGTGTAACTACCAATTTTTACCTTTACAGTCATGGGGACAGGTTTGGGTTATAGAAGGAGGAGGGGGGCAGGGTTGAAGTTTTGTTAGGGCAGACTTAGTCAGGTTGAAATAAGAGACTGCATAAGATAACTGAATTGGTACGGGATTATGAAGCACAAGTTTTTCACGGATGTGTTTTAGGTAATTTTCTAGGGCGTTACCAGCTCTACATTACGTGCAGTTCTATCAAGAATAAGGGGTGGGGGAGCCCATTAGCGATATGTACATCAGTGTTTCTTTATATTACAATAAATATATGTGACTCTGCCGCCAAGGTAAAAATTAATGTAAAGGGAAAAAATAAAAATAAAATAAAATAACAATAAAAATAATAAATTGTAAATAGAGATGACTTCTTGATACTAGCAAAATTACTAATCTTATTAAATACACAGAAATAAAAACATATAAGTATTCTAGTGATACAATACCCTAATAAACCAATACCTTAGCCACAGGTAGAGGTAAAAATTTAAAACAAAGTGATCCGAAGGTGCAAGGTTATAGACTGGAGCTCAAAAAACAGACTGTCTCTGGTATAGCACCTTTGGATTAATGGTAACAGGGAAATGTTTGAAGTCCCAAATAAATGTGAATGCCACAAACTTGTCCAGTAAGAGGTGGATACTTACAAGAGAAAAATGAAATTTTAAAGTTTTAAAGTTGTCAGATGAACTCTAATTAGAGTTGAAGATGGTGGCTGTATAGCGATAACTGACAATCTCTTATGCCCACATAGAGTGGACCACTGCGGGTCTATAGATTTTGAAGAGAGGCAATGTGGAATTGAATGCAGTTGCCACATGCAGGGAGTGCAAAAGCCCAATGGTAGACGTCAAACCTGTAGTTAAAATATCGTCAGGTCGGCTGGATGGAAACCCCACAGAGGCACAAATGAATTGAGCAGTGATAATGTGCTGCAGCCGCTCAGTGCAGGAGTCGAGAGAGATGGTCGATGGTCTGTGCTGTAATGTCCCTAAGCTCCAGACGCTGGGAACTATTAGTCCAGCTGACAGCTGACAAAGGAGTTGTGAGTAAAGCTCCCGCCGTATAGGCGGTGTGGACGGGCTTAATGAAAACATAGAATTGAATGCTGTTCTTTAATTTAATTTAATTTATTTTATTTGTTTATTTGTATTTATTCAATATCAACAATTCATTTATCATCTTTTATTCACTATACAATATTATTTCATGGTTTATTTATTTATCAATTATTCATCTTTTATTCATTTATTTTCTTATTATTCATTTACCGTATTTATTTTTTATTTTTTATTTATTCTACTAATCATCCGGTTATCTACTATTCTTCATTTAGTGTTAAAATATTTGTTCATGCATTACATTGTCATATTCATTTATCATGTATTTATTGATTCAATCAATCATTATTACATTACTATTTTACTCATCATACCATATACAGTTTCATTAATTATGAGTCTTTAATCTACTGATATTCATCAAGAATTTGATTAAAATTAATTAATAGAGATATATGCAGTTGATTTTTGTACATGTTCCTCTAAGAATTCATATGTTGACAATCGATTTGCTCTGTAAATAATGTCAATCATTATTAACTCTGTACATTTTAATTCATCTTTGTGAGATTGACAAATCCAATATGACACATTTACTGTTTAGGTATGCACATTTGATCACTTCAGATGATCAAGTGTGTATTCCTTTATGAAAAGGAATAATTTTTTCCTTTATATTGGTCACTATGCCTGTTTTCTTATCTAGTTTTTTATAATTCATTTTTTATTCATTTTAATTTTTTTCATTTCCAATTGCTTTTTCAGTTTAACTTTTTTTTACATTTTAAATAACTGACTTCTTGATCCTATATTCAGTGTGTTTGTTTGCTCCAAATGATTCAAGTGCTGAATAATAAAGATCAATTCAAACTTCCTATTAACTTTTGTGTTCCAAATTGTTGCCCTTTGGGGCTCATCACCAGAACTTTTAACCACGTATAGACCACTCACCAGCTCACGGGTGTGGACTAATAGTAGTTCCCAGCGTCTCCAGCTTAGAGACATTACAGTATGGACCATCGACCATCTCTCTCTCGGCTCCTGCACCGAGTGGCTGCAGCACATTATCACTGCTCAACGGCTGTTGAATTAATTTGTGCCTCTGCGGGGTTTCCATCTGACGAACTGTTATCTACAGTTTTGACGTCCACCATTGGGCTATTGCACTCACTGCATTTGGCAACTGCATTCAATTCCAATCTTCAAAATCTATAAACCCACAGCAGTCCACTCTATGTGGGCATAAGAGATTGTCAGTTATCGCTATATAGCCACCATCTTCAACTCTAATTAGAGTTCATCTGACAACTTTAAAACGTAAAAATCTCATTCCGTGAGCATATACCTCCATCGGACTCTCTCTTGTAAGTATCCACCTCTTACTGGACAAGTTTGTGGCATTCACATTTATTTGGGACTTCACAACATCTCCCTGTTACCATTAATCCAAGTGTGTTATACCTCTACCTGTGGCCAGGGTATTGGTTGATTAGATCACTATAATACTAATATGTTTTTATTTCTGTGTATTTAATAAAATTTGTAATTTTGCTAGTATCAAGAAGTCAGCTCTATTTACAATTTTTTATTTTTATTTGATTTGATTTTTATTTTTAATTTTTTCCCTTTACATTAATTTTTTTTTTTTTCATTTACCTTGGCGCCAGAGTCACATATATTTATTGTTTATTTCTATTCCTTTAACACGCATCTCACTTGTTTTGTGACAGGCTCCCCTTCCCTTTTCCCTGACCATATTTTTAGGCGCTGCAGTACATACTTTTTTGGTTTCTTTATATTCCAATCAGTAATACCAGGTTGAGGTATATTCCTAGAACCTGTCTACTGAGGACATGAGGATGTCATCCATCGACATGTACCAATCTATGCTGTTAAACCAGTCCTTCAGCATGGCTGGTGAAGAGCTTTTCCATCTAAGCAGAAAAAAAAATGCATTATTAACAGCAACAGACCTTTGTATAAGAAAGGTTAGGAAAACCCCCAGAAAAAGAAAGACAATGTGGTTTACAAAAGAGATAGCAACTATAGTGAAAGCAAAAAAGATTTTCAGAATTATAAGCAAACTCAAAATAATGATGACAGGGAGGAGTATTTTACAAAACAGAAGGAGCCTAAAAAGGTTATCAGAGCAGCAAAAGCACAAATTGAGGAAAAACTGTCCAACTTACTACAAAAAGGGACAAAAGCTTTTTAAAGAGGGGATTATAAGGCTCAAAACTGAGAGTGGGATTCTTGTTGAGGGTGGAAGGGCTATGGCAGATCATCTTAACAATTATTTCTGTTCAATATTCACAAAAGAAAGAAAGGGTAAGGGTCCACTTTTAAATGGGAAGATATAATAAAATTGGTGCAATTACTACTACTTTCACTGAGGAGCAGGTATTAAAAGAACTTTCAAAGCTGAAAGTGGACAAATCAATGGGGCCAGATGGGATACATCCAAGGATATTAAAAGAGCTTTGAGGGGTGCTGGCAAAACCCTTACTGAATTATTTCACCAGTCACTAATAACTGGGGCAATTCCAGAGGCCTGGAAAATTATCAAATGTCGCCCCTCTGAATAAAAGTGGAAGTAGGGAAGAAGC
>WWET01005306.1:70358-85227 GCA_011038615.1 Limnodynastes dumerilii
CCTGCCCAGCGTCAAGGCACCTCCTGTAGGTGAGTCCCTATCCATTTGCTATATGTGTACACAGGAGCCTTGATGCTGGGCAGGTGAGCTTAACCCAATATAGCTATATTGTGAACTAAACCTCCTTTTTATTTATGTGCTGACACATAATTTTATCAGAATGTCTATTGTTGATTACATGCTAAGGAAAGACTTCTGTTGTCTACATAGTTTCATGCATAATGAATCTTTGTCTTTGAAAATACTGATGAAGCTGGGAACCGTCTGTCTTTTTGCCAACAATAGATCTATATCTTAATTCTGTGCTAGGAGTGTTAGGTAAAACATCCTGAGATGGGGAAAAGAAAGTATCCGGTGTAGAGGGAGGAGAGGTCACTCTACCTCTGTGTGATATCAGGATCACCTCCTGGGTGGCTGCTGTAAGATATATCGCCATGCCAGAGCCAGGGAAACCATTGTTTTTTTATAAATAAACTGTATAAAGGACGACAGTGGACGGATCATTAATTATATCTAATCTGACCAGAAAAGATCAAGGGATCTACACAGCTACAGAGACATATTTTAGGACAAATACAAATAGGGATATTGGGGTAGATCCAGAACTACGTGTGCCGTACGTTTATTCGCGGAGCGTATTTTCGTGCACGTAAGTTCGCTACACTCCCCTCGGCACCACCCTTGCATGGCGTAAGTTCGCTACACTCCCCTCGGCACACCCCTTGCATGGACGTATTTTGTCAAGATACGCTGCCCAAACCCTACCTTAACTTTTTCACACGTAACAGCGTACGTCCGCTAACGGACGTATAGAGTACGTGAACGTACGCAGCTTAGCACGCCCATACTGTACACTTTAAATACCACCCCCCGCCTACCTCACGTATTTCAGACGTATTTTGGAGTAACGTAAATTTGGCACGCCCACATGTCATGTAAGTAGTGACACATACGTGAATGGCCCATACGTTCACAATTACGCTGCGTGAATGTGCGTATTTTCTATGGCGCGCATGCGCAGTGCATTCTAAACTACGAATTTACGTCTCCGCCACGCGTAAATTCACTCCGATGCGTAGTTCTGGATCAGGCCCATTATCTCATCACGATCATTTGATCTCAGTCAAAGGGAAATAATCTATTTCTTAAATACACTAATAATGCAAAATTATAATGTACACATCGATCCTGGGACACCTGGGCTTTATTAAACTTGTTTTATAGATTGACGTTTAATCCTCCTTTTCCCTTCTTGACTTGGCTTAAAACATTTTGCACTACACCCAACCAAACATAAGAAGAATGCTGCCTTTGACACCTTCAGATTGTTTTTCAGTGGGTGTGTTAAGTAAAGTTCCCTCTCACGCTTTTAGTGTACTCACCCAACCCTACCACCATTTCCTGTTCACTGAGGTTAGAAAAGATAAGGCAGGCGCTGACTATAAAAGTGTGTGATTGCGAGGAGAGGTATCAGCTGTGCAATCACAGGGATGTGACCCAGACAAATGCCATTGTTGATGCCTCTGTCCCTGTCCTGACTGCTCTCCTCTGTTAGTCAGCTGTCTCATGGTGTTGTGATGTCACAGGTGCTACGTTTTTGGGCTACCCCATCATGGAGTCTAGGGTCAGGACTCCTCCCCTGGATTAGTAGTTGGGCCCAGATACAGCTTTCCCCGCTATGATGCGTTTTGTGTGACTTGGTGGGAGAGTTAGATTGTAGCCCATTAGTAAATCATTAAAACTTTGTTTACTTGCCATTTGGAAGCTGTCAGCTTCCTGTAGCTATCAGACAATGGACCTGACTTCACCCAGTCAACAAAAATTCAAATTCAGTTGAATGTGTGATGTTAGCTCCATTGTCTGATCTCTGCAGGAAGCCATTAGCTGCTAAATGGAATGTAAACAAAGTTTTAATGATTTCTGGAGCCCCATTTATCTTTCCCCAGCAGGTGGGTGGCAGACTTCTCTCTGTTTTGGGTAAGGTTTAACTGGGCACAACTGTAATTTGTTTTTAATAACTGTCCACTTTAGAAGGGTAGAAGACATTGGCAGTCAGAAGCCAGGTCAGGCTGAGATGAAGAGCCAGGGATAAGGAGACAAAAGTCACCATAAGACATCTGCAACTCTATTATCAGCACTATGAAGATGGACGGGCAAATGGAACATTTTGTGAAGTATCAAAATAACTTATATATTATTAAGCATATTATGATTCTTAAATACATGAATATGTTGTTCTATTTATATTGTAAAACACAAAAGTCCATAAGATTTGGTCTCCCACAAGAGAAAAAGCCCTTCTATATCCCTGACTCCTCAAGCCAAAATGGTCACTTGTGGAACAAGGGTGGATGCAACTATGAGGATACGACAAGCAAATCATATACAAATCCTCATATATAGACACAAGCATATAGAAGACAGATGAAAACAAGGTCCACTACAGAATGTAGAAAAAGACAGTATTTAATGCAATATTTTGTCAGGGATCAAAGCAACTTGTAGCAGAGCGTATTACTATTCTTAGATACACTGGTGATTATTAGCATTCTTACACATGTTCCTTTGCACTATTTATATTGGAAAATGCAAAAATGCAAAGGAAAAAAAAAGAAAAGAGCTCCTCTATATATCTGACTCCTCAGCCCAAATGGTCTACTTAGAGAACAAGGGCCTGATTCACACTTAAGAATCTGTGGGCCCGATTCAATTGTTAAAAAATCCTTCGCCGGCGTATTTTGAACGCATTTTTAAAAAAATTTACCGGCGTTATTTTTTTTTCTTATTCAATTCTTTTATTGCGTTAAAAATACGCCTCGTATTTTTACCGACGCAAACTTTTTGAAAACTTCGCCGGCAATTGAATCGGGCCCTCTGTGTATTTAGGTGCGTATTTTTAAGAAGGGATGCACTGCGCATGTGTGGTAACTTTTGTACACTATTTACGTTAGTCTCTAAGTTCACAGTCACTTAGGCTGAAAGGGGTAAGATTGGGTGGAGGGAAGCATATAAATGTCCAAAAGGAGGCGCAGTTATGCAGACACCTTCGTAATTAAGAAGCCCTCCGCACACAAATGCGAACCTACAGTTAAGGAAGCCCTATGGCACTCGTAAGTCTCTTAAAAACCTGAAAACCAGGAGTGTGCCGAGGGAGTTGCCTTGCTACTAGTTGCCTATATTTAAGAATCGAACACGTTCTTAAGTGTGAATCAGATCCCAAGTGTGGATGTAACTATAGGGACAGAACTTGCCTTGGGGCTGATTTTAGTGAGTCAGGAGCCCATAAGGAACTTCACATAAAGAAAAGTACCACGAAAGTAAAAATGACAAACAAAAGGTTCAGTAAATAAATAGTTCTGTACCATTACCCTGAGAAGACTCTTATTGAGAGTTTAATAGACTGGCACCTAGAGTCTGATGACATTTTACATTGTTCACATAGGTACAAGATATACACGGTTTTTAAAATAATAATTGATTTTTTGTGGCTTGAAAACAACAACATATAACTAGTAATAATTAACAAGATTAACATAAGACAATACCTAAATAAAATCACCTTATATTGTGAAATTACAGTATTGCTTCCTGAGCGTTTAATATAAAGGCAAAGCCTCAATAAAATAACGAAGATAATAAAATAAAAATGTCCACCAATAAGTGGATAATGCCATCATAATCCGTAAACAAGCAAAAAGTAATATACACGTTGGCCACCTATCTGAAGCCATTCTTGTCTCTGATTGATTTGTTAGTAATCTTAAAGAATATAGTGAAAGTCCAGACCCCTTAGCACTCTCTTGGATTTTGAGCTGAGCAATGTCTCATATATTTTGCAGCTGCCGCTCGGTTTATAATCCAAGGTGGCATGATATAATACACAATGCTGTGAATGAGTGGACAATATGGGGCTGATTCAGAGTTTGGGAGTAAGGGCAAAATAGGTACAAGTGTAAAGCTGGGCTAAACCATTTTGCAAAGTAAAGGGGAACTAATTAATTTTTTTTCTTTTGCATGCAAAAGAAAAATGATTTACTTTTGCACATGGAAATCCCATACTGCTTATCTTTATGTTTAATCTATAAATTAGAATTGAGATATTAAACTTCACCTCTCAACTCTAATTCTGGTTTCAAAATGTATATTTGCCTCCTCTTTCGGTTCAAAATGGTATCGCTCAGGTTTACACTTACACCTAAAAAATAGGTGCAAGTGCAGCTCTGAACAGCCCCAATCTCTACTTTTCAAATGCAAGGTGGATAGGGGGTTAATTTAGTGTGGCAACTAGTGTTAATTAAGGAGAGGGTTTACTTAGCGTTAACTGGAGTTTGGATAGGAAGTTAATTTAAAGTAAGCAACAACCAGTGGGTGTAATGAGGGGGAAGGGGTTACGTAATTGTTAATTGAGGAAGATAGGGGGTAAAATTTAGTGTGAAGTGGTTAATTTAGCATGAACTGGGAAGAGGGGGGTAAATTCAGTATGAATTTCGAGTGCTTGGGGAATATAGAGTTAATTCTGTGTGAACTTAAGGCTGGGAAGATTAAATTGTGTGAATAAATACTGCTGATGGCATATTATATACAAAATGCAAATTCACACAGTAATATTATTATTATTATTATTATTATTATTATTAACCCTTATTTAAATAGCATCACATATTGTCTGCAGCTAACTTACAAGGAACCATAAATATTCACACCAGTCCCTGTCCTTATTGAAGCTACTTACTAAGGTCCCTAACGCAGACACACACACACACACACACTAGGGTTAATTTATTCAGCAGCCAATTAACCTACCAGCATGTGGAAGGAAACTGGAGCACCCGGAGGAAACCCACGCAGACACAGGGAAAACATACAAACCTCACACAGATAATAAGATCCACACAGATAAGGCCTAGTACGGGATTCAAACTCATAACCTCCGCGCTGTGACTCACTGAGCTACCGTGCTGACCTGATTAGGGTACTCCGTTATATTAGCACTACCAAAATTGAGGGGAACAAGAGGCTATCAAATAAGCGGTTTCCTGAGGTATAATCATGACCCATTAAAAATAATCAACGGAAAGGGACATAAGAACATAAGATAGATGGAAAGTAGTAACATAAGACCTATTAAAAATTAGTGAGAAAAAACATTCACATGTCTATCTCCGCCTTCACAGTGGAGATACGACAGTTGTAAAGGAGAGGCAGCCCCTTGGTCGTAACAGCCGGTGAACGAAACATATGTTATGTATGCTAACCCTTATAGCATTGTATGAAGGGTGTGCGCATGTGCAAAACCTTCCAGAGAGGGGAATTATGTACGTAATTTCTATGTCATACTTAAAAAAGGATTGGGCCCAATATCTCAAATGCAATGTGTTGTGCAGTAGGATATGACACCATGGGATTTTCTGCATGAGCTGACCAACAGTCTTTCAACTAATGCATCTGTAACACATTCTTGGTAACAGTGTTGAGTTTTGCATGGAGTGCGCCTCGGATCACGGTCAACAGCAGAGGCGGACCTAGTGAGTTGTGGGCCCAGGTGCAAAAAATATGCTTTGGCCCTGATGATATCCCAGGTAAGCCGGTGGGGAGCTTTGGCGATGCAATGATGATGGCTGTGGGCCCTTGTATTAGCATGGGCCCTGGTGCCATTGCACCTGTTGCCCCAATGGTAGTTCCATCCCTGGTCAACAGGACAAAATTCTTCTTCTGTAACTGCTGGAAAGAACATACACAGGGTTAGTCTCTCTCTTGCATGTTCTACTGACAATATTCACATTCGCTACAGGATTTCAACATACCCAGGCGATAACAACATACGTGTTTGTATCAGTCTCCAGTAACAGAACAGGAGGTATGTACATACAGTAATAAATGAAATCCCTGCACAGGACCCCTAAACCACAGCAACTTCCCATGAATCTATTGCCTTTACTTTATAGAAACATAACATGGAAACATAGAAAGTGACGGCAGATAAGAGCCACACAACCCATCCAGTCTGCCCAGTTGTTCATTTAAAACTATACTGACCCTAGACTCTATTTGACCTTAAACTTAGTGTATAATTAAGTATATCCTTTTATTTATCCCAAGCATATTTCAACTGTTCTATTGTGCTAGTCTCAACACAATCAGATAGGAGGCTATTCCACTTATCAACCATTAAATAACTTTCATTTTTACACACATTTCCTCAAACCTCCCATCCCTGCAGTTTATACACATGTCCTTGTGCTCTATAACATATTTTCATTTACATAATCCCCCCTCTTGTACCTGGTTACTCCCCTTGATATATGTGAAAGCTGCTATCATATCCCCCCTGTCCCTTCACTGCTCCAAGCTATACATGTTACTTCCTCTAGTCTGTCTTTGTACGTTGTGTGGCACAGGCCATGCACCATTTTAGTTGCTCTTCTCTTCTCCAAGCTATACATGTTACTTCCTCTAGTCTGTCTCTGTATGTTGTGTGACACAGGCCATGCACCATTTTAGTTGCTCTTCTCTGCTCCAAGCTATACATGTTACTTCCTCTAGTCTGTCTCTGTATGGTGTGTGACACAGGCCATGCACCATTTTAGTTGCTCTTCTCTGATCCAAGCTATACATGTAACTTCCCCAAGTCTCTCTTTGTGTGTTGTGTGACACAGGTCCTGCACCATTTTAGTTGCCCTTCTCTGCTCCAAGCTATACATATTACTTCCTCTAGTCTCTCTGTATGGTGTGTGACACAGGTCATGCACCATTTTAGTTGCCCTTATCTGCTCCAAGCTATACATGTTACTTCCTCTAGTTTAGTCTGTCTCTGTATGGTGTGTGACACATGCTCCATTTTAGTTTCTCTTCTTTGCACAGTCTCTAATGTGTTTATGTCTTTCTAGAGACCTCCAGAACTGATCGCAGTATTCCAGGCAAGGCCGCACCAATGACTTTTTGGGCCCAATTCAATTGCTCACGATGCTTGGTCGAAGGTGATTTTTCCCAAGTTAGTATTGCAGATTGTATCTCGCACCTCAGAGATGCATTTTTCAATGGGAATAGGCGCACTGCACGCTTATTATTCCTGTCGGCGGGCAACTGAATTAGGCTCATAAAGTGACATCACTTCTTCTGTCTTTGTGCTACTCATTCCTCTCCCTATACAAGCATCTGACTGCTCTTTCTCATGGCTTTCTTACATTGCTTGGCTACCTTTATATCACGATAAATGAAATAGTGACTCCTATACCCCATTCCTCCTCAGTAGTTTCCAGTGTAGCATCATTAATGAAATATTGGACTTTTGAGTTTTTGCTTTCTAAAGTGCATGATTTTATCTGAGGGTAAGTGTATCTTTGTCTTTCCATGTACTATTTCTCAGATTCCGTATCACGTTTTGTTACCTTCCCTTTCTCTCCTCCAATCTATACAGGTTCAGTAAGAGCTAATAAATAACACTAAGGACACGAGTTCTCTGGTCACTCAGGTAAATGCACGCCCTCACTGTACTACCACTATAAAACACAGTTTTCCGGCACAAAGGACCGGTTTTCATAAATGATGCAGCAGAAAGCTTAATTTCAGCTGCACCATACCAGATATCAGCTGCACCATACCAGATATCAGCTGCACCATACCAGATATCAGCTGCACCATACCAGATATCAGCTGCACCATACCAGATAACAGCTGCACCATACCAGATATCAGCTGCACCATAACAGATTACATTAAAAAAAAAAAAGTACATTCCAGAATGGGTACAATTCCCAGTAGCCTATTTTCAAAAGGTACCTATTCTGGTTAGGCTTCAGAGAAGGGGGGGGAGGGGGGGGGTCAGGGTTAGCCTGCAGGACTACGATGGTTAGGGTTAGGCCGTGAAGAGTGCAGGGTTAGGATTAGGAAGAGAGTTAGGTTTAGGCTGCTGGACGACGATAGTTACAGTTAGGCTGTGGAGGGTTAGGGTTAGGCTGCAGAGAGTGGAGGGTTAGGGTTAGGCCGTTGAGAATGCAGGGTTAACTTTAGGTAGAGAGTTAGGTTTAGGCTGCTGGGCGACAATAGTTACAGTTAGGCTGTGGAGGGTTAGGGTGCTTGAAGGGGTTTGTTAGGGTTACTAAAATGAGTTTTTGCTGTTCCGCTAAATCGTGCAGTCACAGGGGCAATATTTTCTCTGTGCAGACTGCCGAAAATCAATCAGTCACATTTTTTAAACATTTTTACTGGAGTTGATAATCCCCAATACCAAAATATAAAATGTCATATCTATACTGTAAATGTGCAGCACCACTGCACAACCAATAACACAATCCAAACAAGTAACGGCACAACCAATAACACAATCCAAACAAGTAACTACACTACCAGTAACACAATCCAAACAAGTAACTGCACAACCAATAGAGACTGCTTCCAGGACATGGAGTCTAACTGGGGCCTGGTCTTCACTAGAGCCCTTTATGGTAGGGATAAGCTTGTGCAGCAGGAACCCAGCAAGTACAATACCTGGAAGGCAGCCCCAGGTGTAGCTAAGCACTAACAACCAGACACAAGTGAACATATGGATAAGAGTAAACAGGGAGCAACCAATATCAAACAGGACACAATACAAGAGCAGGCTATATGCTAGAACACAAGAAACACCTAAAGATACAATGAATGTAAACACATACAGTACAAAGGCATTTGGTTTACAAAGGCACAAGGAGGTAACAACAGGACTGGGATATACAAGTAGCAGACAAGTCAGAGGCAATCCTTATATTCTAGCTGCTCAGGTGCTGTAAATTAATCATGATGGCAAAGTCCAAACAGCAGCCCCTAGAGGAAGGTCAGAAGAATGTCCACCATGTAACATGCCACAAAGCATGACCCATTCCATTAGGTACAAAAAACTCTGCTCCTAAGCTTCAAACTGTCAGTTACTATGGTAACCACATTTGTTGAAGAGGCAAATCATTTTTTAAATATCAGTTAATTCATTTATTCATTTCAAATAATGCCCTTTATTGCCACAATAACAATATTGGCTCATGAACTATCATGGTGTCCAGAAAGCCGTCATACGACAACCGATATACAACATGGAGCACCACAGCTTGCTAGTCCCAGGCTGCTCATTTTTTTTACAACTAACATGACAAAAAAACAACAAAATACCAAACAAAAAACTGACCGTACATGACTTCCAAATTAGGCAATAACATAAAATGTTTATACATGTTTATTCAGAACACAGTCCTTGGTTTGTATCACAAACACTGAAATAACTTCGTAAAGCTCACGTTACCCCTGACTTTAAACTGTCCTTTATTCCCCACATACAATCTGTTTCTAAATCCTGTTACATACATCTAAAAAACATTTCCAGAATCTGTAAATATCTCAAAAAACACAGCAAAAGCTCTCATTCATGCACTAATCATCTCCCGCAATGGTCTCCTTATTGGACTGTCCACTCTGTCAGTCTCTACATTGGTTGCCTGTATTTTAGAGAATCAAATACAAAATCATTTTGCAAACCTACAAAGCCATCAACAAGACAGCACCCATAGACATATTCTCATTGATCTTAAGATATATCCCAGCTCCCTCTCTCAGATCTTCACAGGACATACAGCTCACCTCTACACTAACCAAATGCCCTCATTCCTGGTTACAGGACTTCTCCTGGGCTGCACCCACTCTCTGGAATCACCTGCCTCACCCATTAAGACTGTCCTCTACTCTCCAAACTTTCAAGCACTGCGTTAAAACTCTCCTCTTCATACAAGTTTACCAAATGCCTCAACCTAGTTCTTAATCTTCAACTACCCTATCTACAAACACTTTGCTATTCAGTTTCTCTTTTTGTTACATGATTTTCACAAATTTACACACACTTTCTTTGCATACTAAAATTCCCCTCAGTCCTGCTACTAACACTGCTGTTACCATACACCCTGTCTCTCTCCATAGTAATATCCCCACAGTCCTGGCAGTAACACTGCTGTGTGACTGATCATACACAGCACTGTTGCCATACACCCTGTCTCTCTCCATAGTAATATCCCCTCAGTCCTGGTAGTAACACTGCTGTGTGACCGATCATACACAGCACTGAGCACTGTTACCATACACCCTGTCTCTCTCTTCTCCTGACCCGCATCTGCTTCCAGAAGCTTCTCCTGACCCGCATCTGCTTCCAGAAGCTTCTCCTGACCCGCATCTGCTTCCAGAAGCTTCTCCTGACCCGCATCTGCTTCCAGAAGCTTCTCCTGACCCGCATCTGCTTCCAGAAGCTTCTCCTGACCCGCATCTGCTTCCAGAAGCTTCTCCTGACCCGCATCTGCTTCCAGAAGCTTCTCCTGACCCGCATCTGCTTCCAGAAGCTTCTCCTGACCCGCATCTGCTTCCAGAAGCTTCTCCTGACCCGCATCTGCTTCCAGAAGCTTCTCCTGACCCGCATCTGCTTCCAGAAGCTTCTCCTGACCCGCATCTGCTTCCAGAAGCTTCTCCTGACCCGCATCTGCTTCCAGAAGCTTCTCCTGACCCGCATCTGCTTCCAGAAGCTTCTCCTGACCCGCATCTGCTTCCAGAAGCTTCTCCTGACCCGCATCTGCTTCCAGAAGCTTCTCCTGACCCGCATCTGCTTCCAGAAGCTTCTCCTGACCCGCATCTGCTTCCAGAAGCTTCTCCTGACCCGCATCTGCTTCCAGAAGCTTCTCCTGACCCGCATCTGCTTCCAGAAGCTTCTCCTGACCCGCATCTGCTTCCAGAAGCTTCTCCTGACCCGCATCTGCTTCCAGAAGCTTCTCCTGACCCGCATCTGCTTCCAGAAGCTTCTCCTGACCCGCATCTGCTTCCAGAAGCTTCTCCTGACCCGCATCTGCTTCCAGAAGCTTCTCCTGACCCGCATCTGCTTCCAGAAGCTTCTCCTGACCCGCATCTGCTTCCAGAAGCTTCTCCTGACCCGCATCTGCTTCCAGAAGCTTCTCCTGACCCGCATCTGCTTCCAGAAGCTTCTCCTGACCCGCATCTGCTTCCAGAAGCTTCTCCTGACCCGCATCTGCTTCCAGAAGCTTCTCCTGACCCGCATCTGCTTCCAGAAGCTTCTCCTGACCCGCATCTGCTTCCAGAAGCTTCTCCTGACCCGCATCTGCTTCCAGAAGCTTCTCCTGACCCGCATCTGCTTCCAGAAGCTTCTCCTGACCCGCATCTGCTTCCAGAAGCTTCTCCTGACCCGCATCTGCTTCCAGAAGCTTCTCCTGACCCGCATCTGCTTCCAGAAGCTTCTCCTGACCCGCATCTGCTTCCAGAAGCTTCTCCTGACCCGCATCTGCTTCCAGAAGCTTCTCCTGACCCGCATCTGCTTCCAGAAGCTTCTCCTGACCCGCATCTGCTTCCAGAAGCTTCTCCTGACCCGCATCTGCTTCCAGAAGCTTCTCCTGACCCGCATCTGCTTCCAGAAGCTTCTCCTGACCCGCATCTGCTTCCAGAAGCTTCTCCTGACCCGCATCTGCTTCCAGAAGCTTCTCCTGACCCGCATCTGCTTCCAGCAGCTTCTCCTGACCCGCATCTGCTTCCAGCAGCTTCTCCTGACCCGCATCTGCTTCCAGCAGCTTCTCCTGACCCGCATCTGCTTCCAGCAGCTTCTCCTGACCCGCATCTGCTTCCAGCAGCTTCTCCTGACCCGCATCTGCTTCCAGCAGCTTCTCCTGACCCGCATCTGCTTCCAGCAGCTTCTCCTGACCCGCATCTGCTTCCAGCAGCTTCTCCCGACCTGCATCTCCTTCCAGAAGCTTCTCCCGACCTGCATCTCCTTCCAGAAGCTTCTCCCGACCTGCATCTCCTTCCAGAAGCTTCTCCCGACCTGCATCTCCTTCCAGAAGCTTCTCCCGACCTGCATCTCCTTCCAGAAGCTTCTCCCGACCTGCATCTCCTTCCAGAAGCTTCTCCCGACCTGCATCTCCTTCCAGAAGCTTCTCCCGACCTGCATCTCCTTCCAGAAGCTTCTCCCGACCTGCATCTCCTTCCAGAAGCTTCTCCTGACCTGCATCTGCTTCCAGCAGCCTCTCCCGACCTGCATCTCCTTCCAGAAGCTTCTCCTGACCTGCATCTGCTTCCAGCAGCCTCTCCCGACCTGCATCTCCTTCCAGAAGCTTCTCCTGACCTGCATCTGCTTCCAGCAGCCTCTCCCGACCTGCATCTCCTTCCAGAAGCTTCTCCTGACCTGCATCTGCTTCCAGCAGCCTCTCCCGACCTGCATCTCCTTCCAGAAGCTTCTCCTGACCTGCATCTGCTTCCAGCAGCCTCTCCCGACCTGCATCTCCTTCCAGAAGCTTCTCCTGACCTGCATCTGCTTCCAGCAGCTTCTCCCGACCTGCATCTCCTTCCAGAAGCTTCTCCCGACCTACATCTCCTTCCAGAAGCTTCTCCTGACCTGCATCTCCTTCCAGAAGCTTCTCCTGACCTGCATCTGCTTCCAGAAGCTTCTCTTGACCCGCATCTGCTTCCAGAAGCTTCTCTTGACCCGCACCTGCTTCCAGAAGCTTCTCCTGACCTGCATCTGCTTCCAGCAGCTTCTCCCGACCTGCATCTCCTTCCAGAAGCTTCTCCCGACCTACATCTCCTTCCAGAAGCTTCTCCTGACCTGCATCTCCTTCCAGAAGCTTCTCCTGACCTGCATCTGCTTCCAGAAGCTTCTCCAGACCCGCATCTGCTTCCAGAAGCTTCTCTTGACTAGAAACTACTTCCAGAAGCTTCTCTTGACTAGAAACTACTTCCAGAAGCTTCTCCTGATCCGCATCTCTTTCCAGAGGCCTCTCCTGAGCCCCAGAACTCTGGAATCTTTTTATCTACAACAGGACAAATTATATATCAAATATATTATTGCAAAATCCTCAAGCGGTAGTGTTTATTTAGTAACTATGAAAAGTCTGCAATATTTTATTCCTCCTGCAGTGCTGTCAGGATCATTCAGTTCTGTACATGTGGGGTGGACATTAACTCCAGTGCAGATGGGAAGAATCCTGCATGGGAGGAGGAGTCAGCAGCTGCTGCCAGGGTTTACTGGGGATCAAGAAGATCTAATCTCTAGTCCACTTTCTGAATCTTAAAACTCAGCTCCCCTCCCACCCATACCCAGTGATGGGGACCAGAAGAAGGGTCTGGTGAGCGACAATGGGGCTGAAATGTCTGCTCCCTCCTCTCCCTCAGAGAGGTAACAGCACTGTGCAGCTTCATCCAGGAACACTGGTGCAATGATCTGTACTGCACATCAGAGAACAATTACCCCCATATATTATACAGCACTGGTCAGCGACCATAATGATAAGGAGGAAAACACCGACATTAAAAGAACAATAAAAACTGAGTTACACAAACCTTGTGATGTCTCCGGTATATTATCAAACCAGCAACACCACCAAGAACAACTACAACTGCAGCCACAAACACACCTCTAATAATCCGGGGGGTTTCTCCACCTGAAATAAGAGATTGAAGAACATAAGAATTTATTACCAACCAAGATGAGAAATTTCCATAAATACAGCAGAGACTGAGCGGCTTTCACAGTGCAGTGTATGGGGAGGACACAGGGGAAGATAATAAGAATATAATACCGCGTTCAGATTGCCACTGCCTAAAAAGCCAGCCAATTTTGAAAATTTTAGCCTGGTGCGTTCAGACTGCGCTGAAAACACCGGCTTTTTTTTTTCATTCTTTTTTTTTTTACAAGCCAGCAGCTATTTAAATAGCCGGCTTTTCAGCGCAGTGTGAACGGGTGAAGCCGGCTTTTAAAAAAGCCGGCAAAAACCCTTCTTTTTAGCCGGGTCTAAGACCCGGCTTCACCGTTTACATTGCCAGAAAAAGACGGGATTTTCATGAAAGCCGGCAATTTCATGAAAACCCCGGCTTTTTCATGGTAATCTGAACGGGGTATTAGTGACCCTCAGCTCTAACTCCTGACACCCCACAGAATCCACCCAACATCTGTCCAACTAATCATCACCCCCCACACACAGCGACTACTATCTCCAGATCACAGTCACTGATCACCCCTTATGTGTATAGAGACCAGGGCAGCGGATCCCGTATTATACACAGGTTTTAGTAACAATAGTTACCGGTTCCCCACACTCAGGTCTGTACCTCAGACATAGGTCCCCGGTATCTCTACAATTCACTGTGTGTATGTGACACACATATAGGGACAGGTCCTAAAATTGCAATTCTCACTCAGCTGTATCACTATTAGAGGATTTATGTACAGCGGCCGTTCTGTCTTCTGTTTCCTATGCATAGCAATGTATGAGAATTGTTAAAAGGACAGATGTCTTCTCACATCTACAGACGCTCTGACACATTCATACAATGTCTCCAAACTCTGATGGATGGGAAGGATTTGCAGTACTGGCTATAGAGACCTGACAGATCAGATCGTGCCACCCACAGACAGATTATTGCCACGTCCTCCCATTATCTGGTAATACCTACAATCAGCCAATTCTGCTGGAAAACAACCTTAGTGCCAGGGCCGGCGCTACCATTAGGCAATCTTAGGCGATCTTAGATGATCAGAGAGGAGATGCTGTGGAGGAGAGAGGCAGTCGCAGACTCTGTTGTGGCGCTGCGGTGAGTAAAGGGGGTGACGGAGCCTTATCTCTCTGTTACTCACCGCAGCGCCGCAGCAGAGTCTTCAACTGCCTCTCTCCTCTCTGATGAATGACACGCTGCGTGACCCCAAGGTCGCGTAGCGCGTCATTCATCAGTCTGAAAGAGCGCGCCGCGGCGGAGTTAGGAGAAGCCGAGGAGCAGGTAAGTAATTGAACATTGGTGGCTCCTGGATGGGTCTAGGGAGGGGAGTTCTTAGGGTAACAACTAGTGGGGCCTGCAATATATGATT
>WWET01005307.1:16509-30778 GCA_011038615.1 Limnodynastes dumerilii
GTAACTTTCCTCTCTTAGGACCTGATTCACACTTAAGAATCTTCTTAAAATAAGAACTTAAAGTCACTCTTGGGCTAAACCATGTTGATTGCAGGGGAGTCATATTTCATCTGTTGCAAACAGTACTAGTGTTGAGAGGTGATATTTCCCAGCCCAAGTCTAAATAACAGTGTAATAGTAAAGCTGGTCAGTATCTGTGTGCAGTAAGCAATTCAAAGATATATCCCTGCATGCAAAGAATACAATTAACTTGACTCCCCCCGAAAACAACATGGTTTTGCCCAGGAGTGACTTTAAGTTCTTATTTTAAGAAGATTCTTAAGTGTGAATCAGGTCCTATGTGCTAAGACAAAGCAGTGAACCTCCAATTGCTCCAAACGTTCCCAACAGTGCAGATATCCTTCCGGAACAAAAGGATTCAAATCCCAATACAGCAAACCACATTCAAGGTCAGTACAATGCACAACCACTTTATCTACCTGACCCATTTGCACACACCACTGTGCACCAGGGCCCAACACCTCAACAGGCTCAATATGCAAATACCCAGTTTCAAGCCAATATGCCAGCAGGTCCCCAGATCCCTGGCAACCACTTAGTTAAGGTTCCACATGTAGCTAGACCTATGGACTTTAAACCAGCTCTTGGGCTGAATGCCTATGCAGCCCCATATTGCCCTATGTCTCTTACCTAGAACACCACAAATAATATTAACAGCACTACTCAGCCAGCAATTCCTTGCTCAAAGTCAGAGAAAACAGACATGTCAGACTTTGCGAAATATATGGTCCGTCGTGAACTCACTAAGACAGGCCTCACAAGGTTTGACGACCAGCCTGAGAATTACAGAGGCTGGAAATGTGCCTTCAGATCCGTGATTAGGGACCTTGGCATTCATTACTTCTGCTGAAGAGCTAGACGTCCTGATTAGGTGGCTCGGCACACAGTCTACAGAGCGTGTCAAGAGACTTAGATCTGTCCACATTGATAATCCAGTGGCAGGCCTCATCGCTGCTTGGGAAAGACTAGAACGATGCTTTGGAAGTCTTGAAGCCATAGAGAATGCTCTGTTCAAACGGTTACAGGATTTTCCAAAAATATCCGTAAAGGACAATAAGAAATTCCAAGAGCTCAGTGACCTACTGTTAGAGCTCCAGCTGGCCAAAGCAGCTAATCATTTACCTGGCCTTAGTTACCTGGACACAGCTCATGGCGTAAACCCAATAGTTTCCAAACTGCCATACGGTATTCAAGAAAAGTGGACTACACTTGGGTTTAGATACAAAAGGGAAAATCAAGTCTCCTTTCCTCCCTTCTCCTACTTCTGTGAGTTTGTCAGGAACATTGCAGAATCCAAGAATGACCCAATCTTCTACTACAGTGAGTCCAGTCATCCTGGTTCATCACCTCCCAAATACAACAGCCCACACTCCAACTACAAGACCCGCAGAGGACCAGTGTCAGTGAAAAAGACTGAAATCCTTTCTACACCAACATCAGCTACTGACATGAGCAACCAAGGTGAAAAGATTAAAAACCCTAATCGCCTGTGTCCTATTCATAAGAAGATACATCCCCTTAAGAAGTGCATTGGCTTCAGAAAGAAACCACTCCAGGAACACAAGGAACTTCTAAAGAAATGTGGGGTATGTTTCAGATGTTGTGCTTCTACTGAACATTTTGCTAAGGACTGTAAAACCGCTATTAAGTGCATAGAGTGTGAGGACCACGTGCAGGTACTTCACCCATCTCAACCTAATCCAACACTGCCTACACATTTCCCTACTGCGCCAAAGCATGGCGGGGAGAATGCAGATCAAACAGCAAATCCTACTACTATATCTTCTTCATGCACAGAAGTCTGTGGAGAAGACATTTGTAACAACTCCTGTGCAAAGATATGTCTAGTCAATGTATACCCCAAGGGACAGCAAGAAAAGACTCTAAAGGTGTACACCATCTTGGATGACCAGATTAACCGGTCACTTGCAAGATCAGAACTCTTTGATCTGTTAAACTTAAAAGGAGATGCTTTCTGGAAGAAGAGCCATGGACTTGTTCTAGCTTCTCTCAAGAATGATCTTGAGATAACTTTACCCACACTTGTGGATTGCAACCAAATACCATCCAATAAAAAGGAGATTCCTACGCTAGAGGCTGCTTTTCATTACCCTCACCTAAGGGCTCTATCCAATGAAATATCAACCCTTGACAAGAATGCAGAGATCCTACTTCTGCTCAGTAGAGACATTCTCAGGGTACATAATTACACCAGCAGATCAATGGACCAAATGATGCTCCGTATGCCCAGCGCCTTGATCTAGGCTGGGTTATCATAGGTAATGTCTGTATAGACAAGATGAAGATGCCTACCAAGATTGCCTAATGGTCACAGCATTTGTTTTCAATGATGCCCACATCATTACTGGGTGAAAGAGAAGCTGAGCAGCAGTAAATTGCAGTGCATCAGTGCATTGCATCAAGATAACATGAACATAGTCCTGTGGGATGACAGTCTAGGATTGACAGTGTTGAATTCAACAAGTGAGTACAACAAGTTAGCACCTACAAGAGAAGATAAAGAATTTCTCAAGGTAATGGACAAAGATTTCACTCAGGATGATTCCAACAGCTGGGTAGCACCTTTACAATTCCGATCTCCAAGAGTGAAACTACCAAACAATCTACAACAAGCAGTTGCTAGATTTTACTCTTTAAAACGCACCCTAAAGAGGAAACCAGAGATGGAAAAACATTTTGTGGATTTCATGCAGAACATATTTGACAGAGATCATGCAGAACCTGCACCACCACTAAAGGAAGAAGAAGAATGCTGGTACCTTCCATCCTTTGGCGTGTATCACCCACGGAAACCTAACCAAATCAGAGTGGTGTTCAATTCTTGCGCTCAATATGATAGTGTCTCCCTCAGCAACCTGCTCCTTACTCCTCATAGGAGTGCTAATTTGCTTTAGACAAGAACCTGTTGCAGTGTTAGCCAACATCCAGCAAATGTTCCATTGCTTCATAGTCAGGGAAGACAATCAGGACTACCTGAGGTTCCTATGGCATAAGGACAATAATGTCAACAATGAAGTCATAGATTACCAGATGAAGGTGCATGTATTTGGCAACAGCCCCTTTCCTGCTGTAGCAATATATGGAATTAGCAGGACACTCCAGGAAGGTGAGAAGGACTATAGATCCAACGGTCGTCATTTTGTTGAAAAGAACTTCTATGTTGATGATGGACTGAAATTCCTAAACACAAGTGAAGAGACAATTGATTCATTTGCACTCTACACAGACAGCAAAGTCGTGCTTGGTTATATATACAACAAAACAAAACAATTCTATTTATCTGTCAGCATCAGAGTGGAGCACATCAGTAGTTTCTCCAATCCTGAGCAGTGGCACCTCATCACCACTGGCTTTAATCCAGCTGAACACGGAACAAGACTTTCACCAGATATCTTAAACCACACTGCCAATTACAGACGTCAATGGAAACAGGTACAACATCTGTTCAATTTGTTCTGGCATCGCTGGAAGACAAAGTATCTACATCTGCTTCAAAGTCATCACAAGTGGCAAACATCAAAACCTAACCTCCAAACCGATGACCTTGTTCTTTTAAAGGATAAAGAGGCCTATTGCAATGAATAGCCAATGGGACTTATCACCAAGGTTGTCCCTAGTGACCATGGAAAGACTTGGAAGGTAAAGGTCAAAGGAGGCTCTACACAAGTTTTCTTCCGCCCAATCACTGAACTTGTGCTTCTTCTTCCAAAGGAAGATATCACATAAAGAGAGACTTGGCCACCATATTCAGCTCATGGCAGGGAGCATTCCACTACAAATTTCCAGCTATGATATACTATCAACAATTTGTTATCTGGATTTACTGGAGGTTGGTGGAAGTGTTTGCAAATTGGTTATTGAGTCAGAATAATTCCAACTACACAATTGTGTTGAGTAGGAGTTGGCGCTAGCTCCCCCTAGTGAAATTTAAGTTCTAATATATACTCCAAGGGTCAGATTTACTAAAGGGCAAGTTTAGTCGCAGGTTAATATCACCACACATTGCCGTAGTTGAACAGCGAGTTTTTTTTTAAACTCTCCGGATTTACTAAGGGGCGAGTTTCACTAGGGAGTTTGAAACTACGGTGATGTTTGTTATTGTAAACTCCGGCGAGTTTACATTAAACTCACCAGTGTTTGCATTAAACTAGCCGGTGCTTGCATCATATACAATATATAAATGCAGGTCACTTCCTGATTGGAGTGTTTACATTTGGAGGTGGTTAGCTGAACTTGTCAATGAGCCAAAACTTCATTGTAAGTCCATTTTAACACTTTGTAGTGTTTTTAGATGTTACATTACTTTTTTATTTTTGGCTTTTTTATATGTTTAACACATTATTATTAGATTTTATTAATAAAATGATCTTAAAAAAATCAGTATGCAGCAGGTTGCCACAAAATGCCATTGTACATTCTTTAACAATAACCGTCAGCTGATAGCCCTTGTGAGGTCATTTTTAAAGGCCTAGTGATTACTTACTGAGCAATTTCCAGCAATTTCATCAAACTTTCCACTCACATCCACCTCTATTTTCTCTGGTGAGTTTTGGCCCATTCTCCAGCGAGTTTCAAACTCATTCTGAATGTAAAAAATCACCAAAGAGAGTTGAACTATGGTGAGTTTAAAAAACCATCTCTTGCGAGTTTGGTGTGAGTTTGCATTAGTAACTACGGTGAGTTTAAACTCATCGGTAAATGCAAGCAATCTTCGTTGAGTTTCACAAACTCGTCTTAGTAAATCTGGCCCCAAAACAGCAAAGCTGTTACATCTTTCAAACCATCTGTTCAAAGTGCTAGTGCAGAAAGTGCCTATATGCAAAACATAAATAAATATAATTCCAAACAAATATTCCTGCATTCATAAATAACCCCTTAATTAGTTAAATCTGTGTTAAGGGTTAATGCCAAAAGTGCATATTACCAAAAATAAACAAATATGCTTCATCAAATATTCCAAAAGTTATAAGTAGTTTTTCAATTCATTAATGAGAATTTCATTTTTCAAATATATATATATAAAAAAATGCTGGTGCAATAGTCACTCCATAGTTCAAAAATGTAAAAACAGTTCAAAAAAATTATTAAAATTCTTATTGGTAAACAGTTTATCTCACGATTCTGAAGATGTCCACTTAATTCTTCTTTGTAGTGGTGATGGAAACTCTTTGTTTCCCCAGCTTACAATTCCTACATCCACAATTTAACCATTATTCACTGAAAGTTTCCGCAGTGTTAGAGATGCTGATTAAATAATTGTTCTTTTTTCTAAAAGGGTCTTTCTCTTTTAAGATCACCGGCTCCTCAAAACAAAGAACTTATTAAGAAGATGCATGTTGTGCTGCACCATTCATTGTAAAAAGCATGTACTTTTATTAAACAAATTAAGCAGGACAAAGATATATATAATACAACATATAAAAAGAACCCCCCAGGAGGGAGTAAGGCTCTGAAGCAATGTCCAGGCTTTGGGGAGATTTAAGGGAGCACTTGAAAAGTTGGAGAATAGTTGAGTGGAGAACAGTCAAGGTTGTAGAAGAGGTTTGGAATATTGGAGCATTATAATTAAATATTTAACTTGTATTTTGGAAGAAACATGAGCCAATGGATGGCTTTAATCTTTTTGACTTATTGCAAGATGTTTGGTGGGTTGTGATGGAAATTAGTTGACAAAGCGGTATTGTACATTGCATTCATTAAAAATATCACCTTTTATCTTGTAAGTTCATAGACATTTTAAAATTATATTCAAGGCTAAGCATCTAACCTAAAAGCAATTATTCTTAGAGTTACATACAGTATATACATTGTTTTATAGGTTGTAAAGATACATGTATAGATAAGGTTATACTGACCTTTACAGAGGACATCCCTGGATTATTCACTATAATGCATAGTCCTTGTATCACCAGTGCAAAAATCTCTTCATATTGAACAGTATTCTGCATCAATGTTATATTTAATATTACTAACACCCCATACACTTTATCATTTGCTCTATTAGGAATAAAATGCAAAAAATATGTTGGCTAATTAAGATTTCTTTCTGACACTAATAAAGTTTTATTTGTTGCTGTAAATGCAAAATAAGCTTATTTGAAAATAATGATCCTATTGAGATGTGTCTGCAGAACATTTACTGATATTAATTTATTGTCCAAGTGCCTTTAATAGAGAGAGAATGATCATATAGAATGTCACAATGTCTAAAAGACCGCATATACGCAATCTACGTATCGAAACGATACGCAAATTACGTACAATATCTACTACGCATGCGCAGTAGCTACTGTTTATTGAACTACGTTCGTCTATGGAAGACGGACGTAGTTCTGGATCCGGCCCAATGCTGGTACAATGACTCTTTATAATATCCGATTTCAGATAAAACTGACTTGAGATAAAAGACGGAAAAAATTAAACCAGTAGCATTGAAAAATATATATATTTAAAACCTCATTATGGTCTGGATCCAGACTTAAGTAAGTGCTTGAAATGAGTTATTCCTGGGCTAAACTATGTTGATTGCAGGGGAGTCATATTTCATCTGTTGCAAACAGTATTACAGTTGAGAGGTGGTGTTTCCTATCCCAATTCTAAATAACAGTGTGATAGTAAAGCTGGTCAGTGTCTGTGTGCAGTAAGCAATTCAAAGATATATCCCAGCATACAAAGAATACAAATAACTTGACTCCCCCTGCAATCAACATGGTTTAGCCCAGGGGTAACTCATTTCAAGCACTTAAGTTTGGATCCAGCCCAGTGACCCTTTTGTTCTTTCTTGTTCTACAATAATGTTTATGGAAACAGATTGGTAATGAACCTGGGATATTCTTGATCTTTAAAAGTTGAATTGTTGGTTCCCCCATATGGAAACCTAAAAAATAATGGAAGTGTCTGGAGGCTTATAGCTTTTAAATAGTGGAAAAGTGGAAGCTGTGACAGTATAGCATGTCACAGTATACCGCCTGACTACTTTCCCTGCTGTCCCTGCATACAAAGTTTATAATTAACTTGACTCCCCCTGCAATCAACATGGTTTAGCCCAGGAGTAACTCATTTCAAGCACTTAAGTAAGTCTGGATCCAGCCCTATCACTATTAGCTTTTTACAGAATAATGTATATTTATTAAGATATAATTGATATGTAATAGTCCCATTGCAGTGTAGGGTGACCTACCATTAGATGACAAGCTGTAGACACGCATCCCTGTCCAGCCTATCTCTGATATAAGAGACGGATAATATGGGACTTTATATATTTTTCATACACAATGTTCCAAAAAGAAAGTCTTTAGGGAAAAATAAAACATTGGGAGATTTCATCACTTAAATGAACTGCTCTGGGATATGGGATTATTCATACTTATAAATTTACTTTATAAACTAAAACTCTAAACTTGATATTGAAGTTTAAGAATTACATACAATAATTACAATACATTTTTGCAGCATTTGTAATATTATATTTCTATTATTATTTTAACATATTATATATTATTATATTGAAAACATATCTATATGACCCAACATTGAGACTCTCATTGTGAGATGCAAAAAGGCCTTGACAGTGGCTGGTGGCTTACCATATATTTGCAGATATGTGTAAGAGACGTGTATAGCGGTTTCAGAGTAACTGTTTTGGGGGCTTGGGAGTGTGTTTTGATTTCAATTTAAAAATATGATCCAAAGTTGGGACTCTGACAGTATTAGTGTTAGGATCAAAACAGAGAAGTGGCTGGTGGCTTATCATATATCTGCAGATGTATGTAATAAAGCTCTCTGACTTTTATTTGAAAGATAGAATGTTATGGATATTACTGGTTAATGGAAGAGTACTGGGGTGTCTTTTAGTTCCATACAGGGGGAGGTTTCTAAGGACCTGATTCACACGTAAGAAGCTCTGGCTTTTTAAGTGCAGAATCTTTCAGACCGCACTTACACAATCTGCGTAAGAAAAAGATATGTAGATTACGTAAAAAAATGACTATGCATGCGCAGTAGTAAAAATCGTATATATTATACGTCTGGTACTCTGAATACAGGCCTTAGTACGGGTGTAGAAGGTTATTTATGAAATCTACGTACCAGTAATTTAGTTAGAAAGAGAGTTGTGCTATTGCCACCTCGGGGAGTGATTAGGTAGAAGTGGGGGGGATTTAGATTAGCCGGGGGGTGGGAGGCAATGTCCGTGCATGGTTTCCTTCGCATGGTAAGATAAGGTAGCCCTATGGTGCTCTTAAGTGCTAAAAACAGGGGGCGGGATAGAGGCAGGACAAGTGAGTTAGGTGCGGATCTGTCCAATCCTAACTTACTCTTAAGTGTGAATACGGTCCTAACTCCGCATGTGAGAGAGGGAAGTGATCTCCCTGTCACTCCCCTCTCAAGAGCGGAGCAAGCACTTACGTGCATGGATGCAGATCCGCATGGAAGTGTTTGCTGCCCATCCTCCATAATCTGCATGTCTATCCCCGCCCCCCTTGTGTAGTTTAGATATGCGGATCTGGAGTGATGACTCGCCCCTCTTGGAGGCAGGGCCGCCATCATCAATTGCAAAGCCTTGGACCCAGCCACGAGACCCCGCCCCCTAGGCGATGTAATTGGTGACATGACATAGGGGTTGGGCCCGACAGACATGCTTTAACAGTGGGCCAGTGCGCAGGGAGGAATTTCTCTGCACATTGGCCGGCTACTAAATAGCTCTGAGCAGCAAGTATCGCCGGTAGGATACCTGCTGCTACAGAACTAAGTAAGTATCGGCAGGCCCCAATCAGGTCACAATAGGCCCAGATGCCCCCCCTGATGGCAGCCCTGCTTGTGGGGATTAGAGATGCGGATCTGGAGTTATGCTCCGCCTCCATTGTGGGGATTAGATCTGCGGATCTGGAGTGATGCCACGCCCCCTTTGTGGGGATTAGAAATGCGGGTCTGGAGTGATGCCCCGCTCCCTTGTGGGGATTAGAGATGCGGATCTGGAGTGATGATCCCCCTTCATGTGGGTATTAGATATGTGGATCTGGAGTGATGCTCCACCCCCTTGTGGGTATTAGATATGTGGATCTGGAGTAATGCCCGGTCGGACGGATCTCATAGTGTACAGAAAAAAGGTCCGTACGCTGGAAGATTCTTTGCGAAGCATCTGGCATGCGCATGTGCAGTGCCAGAAAAACAGCTGTCTTCTGCAAGCAGCTTTCAGAAGTCAGGTGTCAGACGCCACTCAGGATCAGGCCCCGGGAATCTGAGACGAGGAAAAAAGACTCGTTCTTTTCATGGAGTTAAAAGGTCACCCACAACGTCTGGCACAGAGACTTCCAAACTATTCACAGATATAGGATGTGGCATCAAGAATTCTGAGAGCCTTGGATTGGAGGGATGGGTTTCTGTATATTGTAGGCAACCTCAAGAACACTATGGGCTGCATCTGGACTTCTGGGTTTTGGACAACTTCATTGTGGTTCATTCAGATTTTTTCCCCATTTTTCCCCATTGCGTTATAATCTGTGATAGCCTATTGGAATGCCTTCTGGCCCATCCAGTATCACACTTCTAACAGAGGGGAGGGGTTGAGGTTATAAGTGGGCATTACCTCTTAGTCAGTGAACAGTGTGGGTGTTCCCTCTTAGTCACTGAACAGTGTGGGCATTCCCTCTTAGTCACTATACAGTACGGGCGTTCCCTCTTAGTCAATGTATAGAGTGGGCGTTCCCTCTTAGTCAGTGTACAGTATGGGCGTTTCCTCTTAGTCATTGTGCAGTATGGGTGTTTCCTCTTAGTTAGTAAACAGTATGGGCGTTCCCTCTTAGGCACTCTACAGTATGGGTGTTCCCTTTTAGTCATTCTACAGTATGGGCGTTCCCTCTTAGGCACTCTACAGTATGGGCGTTCCCTCTTAGTCACTCTAAAGTATGGGAATTTCCTCTTAAGTCAGTGTACAGAATGGGTGTCACCCTCTTAGTCAGTGTACTGTATGGGTGTTCCCTCTTAGTCACTGTACAGTATGGGCATTTCCTCTTAAGTCAGTGTACAGTTGGGTGTTCCTTCTTAGTCAGTGTACAGTATGGGCGTTCCCTTTACGTCACTGTACAATATGGGCGTTCCCTCTTAGTCAGTGTACAGAGTGGGTGTTCCCTCTTAGTCAGTGTGCAGTGTGGGCGTTTCCTCTTATGTCAGTGTACAGTATGGGCGTTCCCTCTTAGTCAGTGTACAGTATGGGTGTTCCCTCTCAGGCACTGTACAGTATGTGCGTTCCCTCTTAGTTACTGTACAGTATGGACGTTCCCTTTTAGTCGCTGTACAGTATGGACGTTCCCTCTTAGTCAGTGTACAAAGTGGGCGTTCCCTCTTAGTCAGTGTACAGTGTGGGCCTTCCCTCTTAGTCACTTTACAGTATGGGCGTTCCCTTTTAGTCACTTTACAGTATGGGCGTTTCCTCTTAAGTCAGTGTAAAGTATGGGCGTTCCCTTTAAGTCACTGTACAGTATGGGCGTTCCCACTTAGTCACTGTACAGTATGGGTGTTCCTTCTTAGTCACTGTACAGTATTGGCACTCCCTTTTAGTCACTGTACAGTATAGACGTTCCCTCTTAGTCAGTGTACAGAGTGGGCTTTCCCTCTTAGTCAGTGTGCAGTATGGGCATTCCCTCTTAGTCAGTGTACAGTGTGGGCGTTCCCTCTTAGTCAGTGTACAGTGTTGGGGTTTCCTCTTAGTCATTGTACAGTGTGGGCGTTCCCTCTCTCTGTGTACCCATCCTGATCTCTTTACTGCCGGCAATTTCCCTGTGCTTGAGATGGGAAACATATGGTAGATCTTGGCTGTCAGAGCTCTATCCGTGTACGTGGAAATGGGAATAATGCAAACACATGGATGGATGTCTGGGTGGTGCAGGCTACAGCTAGCAGATCCCTCAACATCTCATGCTCAGGTTTCCGATTGTATCAGAAGCAATAAGTCTGCATCTGATGGTCTATGAGGATAACACAGAGTTCCTTCATAAAGCTGGACACACACTGCAGCATGTGTACCTGGTTATCGGGCTGATCATGATTAGAGACTGTTGGGTAGGATATCGTAAAAGTGTTGACTTAGATTGGGAATTGTGTTGCTGACTCCGGACTTAAGTGTGAGATCCGTAGGTGCGTATACGCATGAATCCACACCTACATTTCCGGTTCCCTCCACCGCCCTGCCCAGCCTTGCCTCTTACGAGTGCCATAGGTAACCTTAACTAACCGTGCGTATTTTACCTTGTAAGTAGAGAAAATACACAGACTTTTTCTAAACCTCCCTCCCAGGAAAATCTCCCTCCTCCACCTACTTCTTCTAACTTCCCCCGAACCCTGCACGGGCTCTCCTCCCTCTTACCATGAAAACTTTAAAGACTGCACTGTCAATGTACATGCCTAAGGGCTGCATAGATTGCGTAGTCAGGATGACAATGCATGTGCACTCCCTACCTACAGAAATATATGCACCTAATACCCCTTTCAGATCGCTGCCCCGGGAATATCCCGGGTTCACAGACCCAGGATATTGCTGGGGCAGCAGAGGATTCCAGGGTCACAGACCCCGTTTCCCACTGCAGGGCAGCCCCAGGAAATTCAGAGACCTGGGTTTGCCCTGTCGTCATTGCACAGCGTAATTTGTTTACCGTTGCTCTGGCAACACTTGTTGCCAGGGCAATAGTAAAAAAAATTACACCAATCAAGTGAAAAACCCAGGTAGCACCTTTTACACTGTACCCCTACCCGTGTCAGACCCAGGAATAACCCTTCTTTTTACCCGGATTGAATTCCCAGGTCTTTTGACACGGGTCAACCGGAAGTCCACTTTCGCATCACAACTAAATACCTGGGATTTTGCCGAGACCCGGGTTTACGACCTCCAAGGGCAACCATAGGCATTTCTCCAGATTTAATGCAAATTAAATGAGTGTATTTTATTCACACGCATGTAGCCATCTGGCTGGCCACTAGAAAAGAGAAAGGGCCCAAGGTGGATCTTAAGTTAAGTCCTATGATAGGTGCACACTCTTTGAAAATAAAGTAGCACTAATCAGTAAGAATAAATACCTGACCCTGAAATGGCAAAACTGAAATAAAACTTAACTTTTAATTAATATGAAAATAAAATGATAATAAATGGCAAACTAATACAAAATGATGTAAAATATACCGTCCTAAAGTGCCACAAATGCAGAATACATGCATACAATTGAAAATAAAAAAATTATCCAATTCCAAATCTACTCTAATGACGCTGTCAATAGATATGAATGTATAGCAATTGTAATTAGTGGAAAAGTCTGGTTGCAGCGAGGAGATGGAAACAGGTAGGTAAAGTTACCTGTACCAGTGACTGCCGCCTCACCCCTCAAGGGGGTATATTTGACCCTTCCTACACTAAAGAGTGCCCGGATCCCAAGACTACAGTGGATGCAAAAGACCATACACATAGATACACCAGGAAGTAGTATATACATATAGGTAACATGGAACAATGTAAATGGTATACAAAAATGCTAAGGTTCAGTAAATAGAAGCAATATGTTGAAGGAGCAGAATGTTATAAGCTGCTGACTGAATCACAGTAATGAGATGTAATCAGGCGATAAGAGTGGCCAGTCAGCAACGATATCGAATAAAATTAGAGGACGCCAAGGTGCACCTATCATTTCTTGAGGTCCACCCAGGGACCTTTCTCTTTTCTATGTATTACTTTTGAAGTTCTACATTGGTAGCACCTCCCCCTATAAATTTCGGGTGATTTAATTGTGGCCCTTTTCAGTGTAATTTTGAGACTGTGCGATTCTACCTCCCCTTTATCCTGTCTGGCCACTAGCTCACACTTTTATAGTCTCTTACTCTGACTATTGTGACCCACTCACCAACATAACATAATTTACAGTGTCAGTTGCCATAGTAATAGTAAACAAATCTCTCCAATCAGGTGTTTTTGTGAGAGACCCGTGTTGAAAAATCACACAGGACCTTTCACATTGACACAATCCCAGTCTAGAACCCGGGAAAAGCCCAGGGCTTATTGCCGGGTCATTAGAACCGAGTCCAGGAGGATGGATTCTTCACATCACTACCGAATACCCGGGTTTGAGCCGAGACCCAGGTTTTAAGCCAAAAAACATGGGTATTTGGTGGTGATGGGAAAGGGGTATTTGAGGAAAGACTAATTTTGTTGTCTGCCGGCTTCTTTGCATATCTAAAGTACATCTGAATATATGACCATCATTGCTTTTCATCACTCAGGGTTAAGGCATCAGTAGTTTATTGTTTTTATCGTTGAATATAGTATAGGTTATTATTAATAATATTTTTATGTTCCAAATGCTCTTTTTCTGCTGTTGGTTTTATTTAAATTTATTGGTCGTTCCTTAAGAAAGAAGCTGCTATAAAGAATATATATGTCAGACATTGGCCCCCATCCAGAGGTGAGTGAACAGCAGCTGACTTTACGCTTTTCTGCATTTTCTACAGCGCATGTTTAAAACTAAAGAGCGTGCAGTCCTGGACGATTCAGATCTGAGCGCAACTCGAGCAGAGGCGGATTTTGTTCTGAGGGGAACCCTGGTGTACTCCATTGGTTACCTTACCACCCCCAGAAGGGATTCCATTTACTACTACTCTCTGTTGTCTATCCTGTAACCAAGATCATATCCATGCAACTATCTTCAAGTCCAATCTCCAAATTTTCCAGCTTATTTACCAGTCTGAGATGTGGCACAATGTCAAAAGCTTTACTAAAATCTAGATAAGCTATGTCTACAGCTCCCCTTTAACTAATCCTTTACTGACCCAGTCAAAAAATGCAAAAAGATTTGTTTGATATGATCTTCCCCCAGTGAATCCATGCTGCTTGGGATCCTGTAAGTTACTGGATTTAAGATACTGGATAATTTGTTCCTTTAACAGTTTTTCCCATCAATTTCCCTACTACTGATGTTAGACTCACTGGTCGGTAGTTTGACACTTATTCCCTACTTCCACTTTTATGCAGAGGAATGACATTTGCTATTTTTCAGTCCTCTGGAATTACCCCAGTTATTGGTGACTGATTGAATAGTTCAGGTAATTGTTTTGCCAGCACCCCTCTAAGATCTTTTAGTATCCTTGGATGTATCCCATCTAGTCCCATTGATTTGTACACTTTCAATTTTGAAAGTTTTTTTAATAACTG
>WWET01005307.1:43307-66175 GCA_011038615.1 Limnodynastes dumerilii
TATATTCATAGGGTAGCTTAAATCATAACCCATAATGTCTTCGGCAGTAGTTATGCGCAAAGCTAGGTTAGAATATAGAAAATGTTTGTATGAAGGATATGCAGATGACCCTCCAGGAAGAGAACAAAGGAAGACCCCAGGACCAATGATGACCTAGGAACCACCAGAGGATTGAAATCTCTCCAATCAAGCGGAAGGTCGGCGATCCCTTTCATCTATGGACATAAAAGGACTTTGCTCTTGAACATTCAACGCCACCTTTTTCCTCAGAGGACGCCTGAATAGACGTCTTGCCGCTAGTTGGTCGCGCTGCGGATTGTATCAATTGAGGCTGTACCTTGTTGTTAACTCTTTCCTTGTTGAGATAATACACGTTTTTGTAAGTTTGAACGAATCTTCGCCTCTGTGCTAATTTTCGGTATTATTGCGTACTGACACACGGGGTACATTTGGGTGTGCAATTCAATTACGGTATTAACAAGTGTATTTGGAAAAATGGGGATGGGGCAATAAGGACCTGGGGGTAGATCCAGAACTACGTTCCCGTTCCGTTTCAAAGCGTAGCGTATTTACGCACTCCTAATTACTATGCACTCTCCTGTCACTCCCCTCGGTCAGACATAGTTTAGCCATGTCACGCTTTCCAAACCCTACCTTAACTTTTCCAAGTGTAACTCTTGACGGCCGTAATGGCTGAACGTACTTACGCACCTAAGGGCTGTACGATTTAAATGCAACCCCCTACCTACATTTTGTAACTGCATCGTACTTACGGCTATCATAATATAGGCACGCCCTTTTGTTCGTACAAACGGATAAAATGTTTTATCAGAGGCCAATGAAGGATTTTGCAGCAGTACTGTTTAACCTAAAATAGGTTACATTTTAGAAATTTCATTTTAATGGGTATTAGGGAATAATATAATGTTTTTGTCTTTCATGACATGGGAAACTATTTGGATATTATTTAAGGCTAGGCATTTAATCTATAGACAAGGAGTATTGGTGCTACATATATGCTATCTACGTACCATTTCTATATGTAGATTGCATAAGCGCTTACACAACCTATGTACAGAAATGGTACGTAGATAGCGTAAATAAGCTGATATTCATGTGTAGTAGCTCAATTCTTAAAACAACGTATGTAAGACGAAAACTACGGAACTGTGAATCCAGACCTTTAATGTTAAGTCTGTATAAAACATGTTGTATTTTAATTTCTGTGTGAGATACATTCTACATTAAAAAACAGTCTGCACTAACATAACACAAAAAATGACAATATAGAATTTAACAAATAACATTTATTTAGCAGCGGAAAAAAACTCAATGGGAATCTTCACTATTCGCATGATTTTGCCACTGATACAGTCCCGATTAAGTTGTCGGCTCTATCACTGCCGAATATCAGCCGATCAGAGTGGCAGCTGCATCCCAAAAGAAGTGGAATAAGATCACAACATCCTCCAACCCTCCATTACATATTTCACTTCCTCTGTTACACATCTCCTCCCACCCTCCATTACATATTTCCCTTCCTCTGTAAAAAATCTTCTCCCACCCTCCATTACATATTTCTCTTCCTCTGTTACACATTTCCTCCCACCCTCCTTTACATATTTCCCTTCCTCTATTACACATCTCCTTCCACCCTCCATTACATATTTCCCTTACTCTGTTAAACATCTCTTACCACCCTCCATTACATATTTCCCTTCCTCTGTTACACATCTCCTCCCACCCTCCATTACATATTTCCCTTCCTCTGTTACACATCAGCCTTTTTATCTCTCCGCACTCATGACATACCTGCCTTTTTGCCCCCCTTACATTTACACATCTCCTTCCCTGTTCTTTTTACATTACAGATCTCTCTGATGTCTCCTAATAGAAATATAAATAACAGTGTAATAGTAACACTGGTCAGTATCTGTGTAACAATATAATAATAATAATAATAGTAATAGTAATATAATAGTATTAGAGATGAGAGGTAATGTTTCTTAGTACAAGTATAAATAATAGTGTAATTGTAACGCTGGTCACTATCTGTGATAATAAAATAATATAATAATAGTATTAGAGATGAGTGGTGATAATTAACAGTGTAATAGTAATGCTGGTCAGTATCTGTGTAATAATATAATAATAATATAATAGTATTAGAGATGAGAGGTGATAAATAACAGTGGAATAGTAACGCTGGTCAGTATCTGTGTAATAATATAATAGTATTAGAGATGAGAGGTGATAAATAACAGTGTGATAGTAACGCTGGTCAATATCTGTGTAATAATATAATAATATAATAGTATTAGAGATGGGAGGTGATAAATAACAGTGTAATACTAACGCTGGTCAGTATCTGTGTAATAACATCATTTTCACCCCCCAACATTTAAAATGGTTTTGCCCCGGTGTAACTTTTCACCTGATTTCATCTTATTTGCAAACTCTGGAATCTGTCCCATGTGGTAACAGGACAAATCCATAAGAACTTCACTATGACGTCACATCAGAAAATTTGATTATTAATAGAGAGAGAAAATTACCCCATCGAGAAGTAATTGCAGAACATTCTTTTTAGCTATGTACATACATACATACAGGAAAGTATGAACCAAGAAGACGTTACTTATTTTGTCAGTAACCTCTGGAGAGCCTTCTTTATTTCATTGTTGCGTAGACTGTATATGAGAGGATTCACCATGGGTATGACAGTTGAATAGAGTACAGTCAGGACCTGTTCAAGGACATTGGGTTGCTCTGAAGGTGGTATCATATAGACTCCTGTGCCATTAACATAGTAGATGACCATGACCGTGACATGGGACGAGCAGGTGGAGAAGGCTTTCCTTCTTCCATCCTTCGATTTAATAAGCAATATAACGCCAATGATCTTAAAATATGACACCACATTACAAAAGAAGGGACAGGCTACAAAGACTAGTATATCCAAATACAGGCCAATAAAAATCATGTTGGAACCAGAGCAGGAGATATTAATGAGAGCTTTGGCATCGCAGAAGAACTGGTGAATGGTCAGGGAGCGACAGAAGGTCATTCGAAGAGCTAAAAGAAAAAATATCATAGCATTGCTGCATGCACATAGCCAGATCATAGCTGTAATTATGATGCAGATTTTCCGGCTCAGTATATCGTGGTAGTGTAAAGGATGACAGATCGCAACGTACCGGTCGTACCCCATCACAAATAACAGTGTGACCTCACTGCTGGCAGCCACTAAGTAAAAGTATAACTGACTGATGCATTCTCTGTAGGATATGGTGCTAATCCCCGACCGTAACATATCCAGTAGTTTAGGGATAGTGATCGTGGTGTAACACATGTCTACAAAGGCCAAGTTACAGAGGAAGAGATACATGGGGGAGTGTAACCGGGAATCCAAACAGATCACTGTAATTATAACCGGGAATCCAAACATATCACTGTAATTATAACGGAGTTCACCAGCACTCCAATCAGATACATTAACAGAAAAACACTGAAAATGATGGGTCTGTCACCAGCTCTCATGGAAAATGGCATAATGTGAAATTCTATGCTAGATGTGATGTTCTCCATGAGACGGTGTCACCAGTCTGCAAGACAATAACATTTTTGTAATACATTACCAACAGTATAATTTTATAATGCATATCTTATGCATACCCTCCAACATTTTCTAATAGAATATCAGTACACCTGGGGGGAGTGTTCATGAAAGGGGTGTTATTTTAAGATTGGATTAGTTAAAAATATCATGTTACAGTCTCTGCACACAAGGGCCTGGAGTCTTACTGGGGTCAGGTCATCACTGACTGTTGGTGGGGATAGGCTTGTGTGGCTATGCATTTAACCTAAAAACAGTGATTGTTGGAGTTACATAGAGTATATACATAGTTTTATAGAACAGAAATATACATGTGTAGATTAGATTATACCTTTGTTTCAACCAGGGCATCACTGGAGAGGGTTATTCTCTATAATGCACTATCATCATATTACCAGGGCAAAAATGTCTTGATATCATGTTATTAACACCCATTGCACTTTATAGTTTGCTTTATAAGGAAAATATGCAAAAAAAAAATATGTTGGAAAATAAAATTCATTTCTGCCACAAATTGTTTTTATTTGTTACTGTAAATGCAGTATGCCTATGTAAATATATTGATCATTTTTAAATGTATGTGCAGAATATTTACTGATAATAAAACTCTGACCAGAGATTAATATAGGAAAGATTAATCCAGTAGCTTAAAAAAAATAACTATATATAAAAGTGGTAACGTATTATCTCACTATTTGCTATTTTACATAAAGATGTATAATATATTCATCAATATATAGTAAATATGTACTAGCCTTGTTGTAGTGTATTCATCAATATATAGTAAATATGTACTAGCCTTGTTGTAGTGTATTCATTAATATATAGTAAACATGTACTAGCCCCATTGTAGTATATTCATCAATATATAGCAAATATGTATTAGCCTCATTGTAGTGTAGAATAACTTACCATTAGATGACACACATCCCAGCTTCATGTATAAGATGGATTATATGGGGACTTTTATATTCTTCTTACAGTATACAGTGTGATAGTAAGAAGCCATTAGGGAAAAATAAACTATAAGGAGATTTCATCACTTACTTTGATTGTTCTGGGATATGGAATTACTCATCGGATTTAAAAAGTTAGTTATAAAAGTAAAAGTTAGTAGTAAACTAATACAAACTACCTTAAACTTGAATTTAAACTTATTGAATTTCAACATTTATGACAATAATTTTGCAGTTTTACAGTAATTTCTGTTATATAAAGTTAGTGTGTCATTAAAAAAATGTAGAACATTTTATCCTCAATTTCCATGTGTTTTTATTGGATAAGAATAAAGATACTTTTGATAAAAAGGTGGAGCCTAGTTCACAAGGGGGCGTTCCCTTTTACTAAGATTACAGTATGGGTGTTTCCTATCATTTAGTTAGGTTCGGATCTGTCTCCACCTAACTCACTTGTAGGAGTGAACACGACCCTATGTGCACTGAAATACAGGTGAGCCCAATATACATAGTAACGTCCCACTATCCAAAGTTGGTGACCACAAGCATCTGGGTAACGGGGGAAGAAAAGAGCCGGGTAATGGGCAGGTTGTTAGTTAGTTACTAGGTATCAGCAAATGGACTGTGCTTTGTGCAGAAAAAAAGAAAGAGTAGGGAGGGAGGCAAGTAGTAAGGGTGAGGGGGGAGAGACGGCATCTGGCTCCGAGCAATCCCAACAGAGATGAACAAATACCTAAATCTTCCGAGACAACCTAAAGCCAAACTGATGTCTTACTGAGAGGAAAAAAAGATGGAACAACCTCTGTGCCCCGATAAGGCCGCTGACTGGTGTCTAGCATTGCTCAGAATCATTAACTCATCATTAGAAAAAAATTGCACCATTTCTTTTTCTGTGGCCTATTCACTGACGCTCCCGGCGCGGTTTTCTTTGTTTGTTATTGTTTTTCTGTGGTATTGCACAACCACCTTACCTGCGCAGGGTCCTCTGTGTTATTGGCCATTTATACATCTTTTTTTAAATATTTTTCCTATTGCTTATTGCATTATTTATTGTTTATATGTTTGCATCACTCCCCATCTAACAGTTACAAGGTTAGCGCTCGTCATACTCAGTTTTTACCCATCCTTGTGTGTCAGGAAATTCTGTGCTCCCGGATGACCCACGGCCAGAAATTCAGTAGGCAATGCGACAGTACAGACTGGCATATTAACTTGAATAAAGAGACTGGCCCATCGCCCCTTGCCCAGCTGGTGGTTCTTGAATGGTGGTCTTTGCATGATTTGCAGTGGTCTTTGCATGATCTGATTCACGGCAATGTTCTGGAAGAAAAAACCCACGAGTTCAACGCTAGTTTCCTAGTAGCCACCAACTCACAAAGGCCCTGAAATACTCTCAGGAGAAGGCCATCCTAAAAAGTATAGTTTCAAAGTTGTCTGATGTGACTGAGCTGACTATGGAAATCAGACATAGGGTGATGGAGCATCTGATATCAGCTTTAGGCGGCTGATCTTGGCCCAATCTCACGGAACCTGACTAGTCATAAACTCCTTTGTGAAATCTTTCGCACCTGCTAACTTGCAAAAATAGGACATACCAGCTAAGCAATAAGACATGGACCCCTGAGACATCTGTTGAGTACTCTTGCTGCATAAATGTTGGGATTGAATTTGGGAGCAATCGAACCTTTCTGTGAATACCCCTATTTCACCTGTATATATTACACAGGTCTGCAAGGAGTTGATGAACTTTGTCCACATTAAAATGGCCCCGGTCCTGTGCAAGAGGCTATATTATATATAGTTTGACAGTCCTTCACTGGGGAGCTACCATTGTACTGTAAGCTGGCATGCTTGAATTTGCAAGCATTCCCACTGGCGCAACGTTATAAATGTTATAAAGTGAAAAGGAGGATAGAAAATGTTTTAATTCGGAAAAAAGGAGGGACAAAGAAAATGGAGAGGGATGAGAAAGTGGAAAGAAAAGAGGTGCAAGAAGGAAAAGGGAGAGGAGGACAGTTAAGGCAGACAATGAAGAATGAAACGACAGTGGGACAAAGATTGTGACAAAAAATACTCATCCTTCCAGGTCAAAAAACACAGGAAAAGGAGACCTGGAATCTGATTTTTTTCTCTTAAATTAAACACACTCCTATCCCTGCCCTCCCCTACCCCTAAATCTAATTATTGGATGAACTAAACCTGACCTCTTGCAAGGAAGATGCCTAGATCATTTATTATATTTCAGCTGCTCCCATTATTTTTTTTGTAAGAAGAGATATATGAATGGAGAGAGGGGATTATTAGAAAAAACATATCATACACGCTTAGAGATACTTCCGCACAACCTTCTAGACAAGGGAATTACGTACGTGCTGTACGTATTTCCCCTGTCGTCCGTAGGGCAGGATCGGGCCCAATGTCCTGACCGAGTATTAAATACCGTTTTCCACTCATTGCCCTTTCTAATACACACTAAGTTGTAGGCCCTACGGAGATCAGTCTAAGTGTAGACTACTGTGAATTTAAGCTGATTAAGATCTGTAATAAGGGGCAGTGGGTACATGTTTTTAAGCCCCGGTAATTAATGTAAGGCCTCTTTTTTCAGAAACGAAAAAGAATCCTGCACCAACTGGAGATTTGGAGGGCCTGATGGCTACATTTTTTCTGACATATTTATCCATAGCCTCTGATTCAGGATGTACAATCGAAAACAAGAGTTTCTGATACCATGGATGCCCCAGAATCAACTGTGCCAAGGGGCAGTTAATGAGGAACAACTCTATTCATCCCAAATGGCAAGCCCCAACAATCAAATGGACTGTTTCCTATATGTTTTGGATTGCCCCACTCACTAAGGGGTTTCCATCAATGCCACAGGCTGGGATCGGAGGGTCTAGTTGTCTGGCTTGGATTCCCAGAGTACGAGCCAGTTTAAAGTCCACAAAGTTCCCAGCAGCTCCACTGTCCATAAAGGCTAACATTGATAGCGACTGGCTTCCAACTTCTAATTGAGCAGGCATCAACAAAGAATTTTGGGAAGAGAAAAGGAGAATACCCAGATTGACCCTTTCTGTACCCATCTGTTTTAGGCATTTTTCGTTGGCAACTTCTTGGGACAGAAATCCACCCGATGTCCAGTACCTCCACAATAAAGACAGAGACCAAGGTTTTGACAAAAGGCCTTCTCTTATCTGGAGAGTTGGAAAGACCCTAATTGCATGGGTTCTTCCTTATGACTCTCTGTGGGATGTGAAGACAGTAGGAAAACAAGGAGACACATCTTTCTCCATTTACCGTCCTGTGAAACATTGGTCAATCTTATTGCCAGTAACATGATGCCTTCCAAGGTCTCTGTTGGAGGGTGTTGAATAAGGGAATCTTTGATGTGAGCTGCAAGAGCAGTTCCATATTAACTCCGTAAGTCAGAGTTGTTCCATTCTACAATCTACCACCCAGCGGCGAATTTCGGCAGTATAAACTTCGGCAATTTAGACTTCAGCTGACCGCTATCCCTGACAGATGGAGTGAATCGTAGACTCAGCTGTTGAGATTCTGCTGGTGTTATTGTATAAAAGCCAGAGGGCCTTAAAGAACTCTTCCACCAATTGACGTGTGGGGTGATCACAAGCGTGGGCTTTCAGCCTCCCTAGCTGTCAAGCACACATTTTTGAACTGTCGAAACGTGCCCCTATCTCCTAGGAAATGATCTATCTATCTATTATGTAGGGGAGAGGAATTAGTAGCAGAAAGAGAGAAGTAGTGATGCCCCTTTATAGATTGTTGGTATGACCTCACCTAGAACACAGTGTTCAGTTCTGGAGGCCATATCTCCAGAAAGACCTAAATACATTACAGATTGTGCAAAGAAGAGCAACTAAAATGGTCCCTGACCATGGTATATGATAGCAGCTTGTGACCAGCTAGAGGAGGGTGGCATTTTTCAAAGGAAGAGGTGTAGATTCAGAAGAAATGTGCGGAAAAATGACCACTGAAAGGATGGTAGATAAGTGGAATAGCCTCCCATTTGAGGTGGTTGAGGCTAACATAGTAGAACATGCTTGGAATAAATATAAGGATATCCTAAATCTAAATTGATGGTAAATAGGGTCTAGGGTCAGTATAGTTGTAAATAAACAACTGGGCAGACTGGATGGGCCATGTGGCTCTTATCTGCCGTCACTTTCTATCTATCTATCTATCTATCTATCTATCTATCTATCTATCTATCTATCTATCTATCTATTGTATAAGTTGATAAGTTCTTCTTAAGTTAAGGTCCCGTCGTTTCTCTATAATATATGGATAATTAAAGATGAGCAGTCTTGTTTCCGATTTATATATTTATTTTTGGATTCAGCCCTTAACTGAGTGTGTTACCACACATGTTCAAATGCAGGATCACGTCATCATTTCTACCATGCATATTTATACAGATACACAGGGTCTTCTGACGTATTCATTTTTTTATATATAACAGAATTTTGACAAGACAAGTAAACCTCTCTTTCTGCATCTATTAATATAGCGGGTGGCTGATGGGGCACTTGAGAATAGGGGTGACTGGTGGGGCACCTGGGGGGAACATTTTGAGGGGAGCAGTTCTGCTCCCGACTACTACACATGTGCATTAGTGTCCCAACGGTTTGGATGCTACTGCGCAACCATGTTGATTGGAGGGGAGTCATATTTCTTCTGTTACAAACAGTATTAGAGTTGAGAGGTGATGTTTCCTATCCCAAGTCTAAATAACAGTGTGATAGTAACGCTGGTCAATATCTGTGTGCAGTAAGCAATTCAAAGAATACAATTAACTTGACTGCGCCCTGCAATCAACATGGTTTAGCCCAGGAGTAACTCATTTCAAGCACTTAGTTAAGTTTTGATCCAGCCCATTATCCATAAAACCAGCTAATGGTTGAATTTCATTTGATTTGTCATAAATCCACATTTCCATTTCCAATACTGGTGCATAACCAATAAGATTGTATCATTCTACACATATTATCTGCTCCCAAATGTACAAATCCATGGGCACTCTCTGCCAAAGCGGATAAGAAATATTTTGGTGCTACAGGTCTATTATTTCTATCAACCCATCTGCCATCTTCCCTTTTATAGCACTGTTTTGCTTATGAAGGCATTGCATTCTTCTGGCACTTATACAACTGATCAAATATTATCTCTTGTAATACCAAAAATGACATTTGTGTATTCTGTGATAGGGCTGCTTTGTTTGCTGCAGTGTCTGCAAGTCTGTTGCCTATTAAACATCATCTAGGTGTTTGGTGTGTGCTTGACACTTAACTACAACCTCTGTTGGTAACTGTATAGTCACTATTAGATCTTTGATTGTTTGTGCGTGTGATAGAGGTTACCTTCAGGAACACCTATATGTTCCCAGATAGCTTCAAAATCATGAACAAGAATGGAATCTCAGAAATGTCTGGTCGGGCAGAAAATTTTTGACCCATGTATCTCGTGCAATCATGATCATTGTCTTCGCCATTGGCAACATCAAAATCCATACTCCTCCCCATTGAGACTGAGGAAGTGTCACGTTCCGTGAATGTTTGGGATCGATTCCGGGTTTCAGAGATAACGACAACAAGGTTGGGTTAAAATGAAATTGAGCAGGTTGAATGACTGAGGGTAGCATACAAGGTGTCAATAGGTATGAGTCCAAATGAGGTATGGGGTATCTCCCCAGAGTTTGTGAAAATGATAGCAAAGTCCGATATTGGCAGCAAATGCCCAGGTAGGGTCCACTGGGATTTGGCGGAGGTTGGTTCATAGATAGATGTAGCAGGTAGAGGCGGGCTGTTGGGTAGATCACAGCAGGACCGGAGTGGCAAGACTGGTAGCAGCTGAGAGCCTCGGCTGGGACGCAGGGCTTGACAGGTCTATGACTGTGAATGAAATACTTTGTATATGCAGGAATCTGCATAAGTATTGTGGCTGGATTTGGTACTACAGGAAAATTTGATTTCACTACCTTGTTTAGGGCCCTCAAATCTTGAATAAATCTCCAAGTGTTTCCTTTCTTGGGTATAGGGAATATAGGAGTGTTAGCTGAACTCATGCATTTCTTTAATATTCCTTGTTTAAGGAGGGCTTGTATCACAGGGTATATTCCTAAATCTGCTTCTGGTTTATTGGGTATTGAGGTATTCGTGGGTGCTACATCGCTCATAAAACCAATATCTTGTGCATCTATGGTCCATAAATGATCTGGAACTTCAGTTAACATGTCTTTAATATCTGGGGAGAAAAATACAGGACACATATGTGTAGTGCTATGTGAGATGTGTCTAAATGAGCTTGAACTTCTTCTCTGTGTGGAATATGCAGAAACACTCCATCAGGATAAAACATTTTTTACAGTTTAACTTACATAACAGATCTCTTAATAAGTTTGTTGGAGTTACAGATGACAAAATGAAAGCATGTGAGGTAGAAATTGGACCTAAGAGTACTTCCTGACTGGTGGGTTCCGGGATGGTTGTAACTTGTCCAGTTATACTTACAGCTTGTGATGTTTACCGATTAGGCCACCCTTGTGTCCACCAGGAAGGAATGTGTCTCATTCCCCACCTGCATCAAGACTGTTGGTTCAGGAAGAGTTTGTATTTGTGATGCAAGTATACAGGTGTGACCTTTATCCTATGGGCGTGGTCTAGCCATTTGTCCATTAGGTGGCGTAAAAGGTTGTGTGGCTGGATTCATCATTTGAGTTGGTGGAGAGAAAGACTGTGTAGGTGGGTGTTGCATGTGAGGAGGTGGACCTCTGTATTATGGGCGTGGATTTTGACTGGAAGGAGAAATTAAACGCCCTTCTCGTCCGATAGGGGAGAGGCATAAGCAATCATTATTCCAGCCAGTTCAGAACTGTATGGGAGAGAACAGCCCTCCAGCTTCAGAGGGGCTTTTAGCAATGCACCTGAAGATTTATTCTGTTTTCCACTGCCAACCTGTGGTTACCCAATATGTCAATAACCTCTTGAGAGCCTTCTTTATTTCATTGTTACGTAGACTGTATATAAGAGGATTCAGCATGGGTATGACCATTGTATAGAACACAGTCAGGATCTGTTCAAGGACATTGGGTTGATCTGATGGTGGTATCATATAGACTCCTATGGCATTAGCGTAGTAGATAACCATGACTGTGATATGGGACGAGCAGGTGGAGAAGGCTTTCTTTCTTCCATCCTTTGATTTAATAAGCAATATAACATTAATGATCTTAAAATATGACATCCCATTACAAAAGAATGGAAAAGCTCCAAAGAGTATATCTAAATAAATGGCAATAAAAAGTATGTTGGTGCCAGAGCAGGAGATATTAATAAGAGCTTTGGCATCACAGAAGAATTGGTGAATGGTCAAGGAATGACAGAAGGACATTTGAAGAGCTGAAAGAAACAATAGCGTAGAATTCACAAGTGCACATAACCAGATCAAAACTGTAACCATGATACAGATTTTACGGCTCAGTATATCGTGGTAGTGTAAAGGATGACATATTGCAACATACCGGTCATACCCCATCACAAATAACAGTGTGACCTCACTGCTGGCAGCCAATAAGTAAAAGTATAACTGACTGATGCATTCTCTGTAGGATATGGTGCTAATCCCTGAACGTAACACGTCCAGTAGTTTAGGGACAGTGATCGTTGTGTAACACATGTCTACAAAGGCCAAGTTACAGAGGAACAAATACATGGGGGAGTGTAACCGGGAATCCAAACAGATCACTGTAATTATAATGGAGTTCACCAGCACTCCAATCAGATACATTATTAGAAAAACACAGAAAATGATGGGTCTGTTACTGGCTGTCATGGAAAATGGCAAAATGTGGAATTCTGTCATAGATGTGATGTTCTCCATGAGATGGTGTCACCAATCTGCAAGACAATAACATGTTGTAACACATTATTATCATTATTAACATTGGTGTTTATTGAACAGTGTAACTGATGTTGTATGGTCAGAAAATCAGCAAACAGTAGAGTACACTAATAGTATAGATGGGAGTATGAGACATGAGAGAATATCGTATCAGAAAACACAAGAGGAACATACCACAGAAACTACACGAGAGGGTTCAGTTCATAAAGGAAGCATTCAGAAAGAAGAGTATTGGAAAGAATAAAAAAAAATCATCATAAAAACATAATAATAATTTTACCCCATCCCCACCTGGTGGCTGCCTCTCAACCTCTCACTGTCCTTCTCCCTTATCTGCCACCTTGACAGCTTGACACCTCTCATTTTGCATTGCATTCTGTGTTTGCTTCACTTTATTGTATTTTTGTGATATTTTTATATTTATATTGTATTTTATTATGTACTATGCTGCCCATCCCTACCCTGTATGTCTACTGTATTTTGTTGTACTGCGCTGCGGACACCTTTGACGCCTTATAAATGAACGATAATAAAAATAATAATAATAGTAATCATCATAAAAACAAAATAATAATAATAATCATCATCATCATCATCATCATCATCATGTGCCCTATGGAATATCTTTCCAGTCTTCTTAATAACTATCACATAGATACAAATGTGGATATATTTTCATTGGGGTTACACTTCATTTCCTTTTCATTTATTTTTCTCTCCTCCTGTAATCCCCCTCCCCCCCTCCCTCCCTCAACCCCATGTTTTCTTCTATGCTATCCTTTCCTCAATATTAGTTATTCTCTATTATATGTTATGGTTAGTGATAACACTGGGCCTGATTCACACCTAAGAAGCTTCTGCTTCTTAGGTGCGAAGATTTGCAAAATGATCTACTATGCATGCGTACTCACAACCACCTCTATTTTGGCCCATTCTCCAGTGAGTTTCAAACTTGCCCCTTAGTAAATCCATCGATTTGTATGTTCTGAATGTAAAAAATCAGCAAAGAGAGTTGAACTACGGCGAGTTTGAAAATCCATCTCTGGCGAGTTTGGTGTGAGTTTGCATTAGTAACTACAGTAAGTTTAAACTCGTCGGTAAATGCAAGCAATCTCCGTTGAGTTTCACAAACTCACCCTTAGTAAATCTGTCCCCAAAACATCAAAGCTATTACATACTTCAAACCATCTGTTCAAAGTGCTAGTGCAGAAAGTGCCTATATGCAAAAATAAATAAATATAATTCCAATCATCAAATATTCCTACATTCATAAATAACCCCTTAATTAGTCAAATCTGTGTTCAAAGGGCTAATGCCAAAAGTGCCTATTACCAAAAATAAACAAATATGCTTCATCAAATATTCCAAAAGTTATAAGTAGTCTTTCAATTCATTAATGAGAATTTCATATTTCAAATATATATATATAAATGCTGGAGCAATAGTCACTCCGACAGTTCACAAAAATAAAAAAAATTCTTATTGGTAAATAGTTTATCTCACGATTCTGAAGATGTCCTCTTTGTAGTGGTGATAAAGTTCTTTCCCCAGCTAACAATTCCTACATCCACAATTTAACTGTTATTCACCCAAAGTTTCCGCAGTGTTAGAGATGCTGATTAAATCATTTTATCTATAAGATTCTTCCTCTTTTAAGATTTCCGGCTCCTCAAAACAAAAAACATATTAAGAAGATGCATGTTGTGCTGCACCATTCATTGTAAAAAAAACATGTACTTTTATGAAACAAATTAACAGGACAAAAATAAATATAATAAAACATATAAAAAGAACCCCCCAGGAGGGAGTAAGGATCTGAAGCAATGTCCAGCCTTTGGGGAGATTTAAGTGAGCACTTGAAAAGTTGAAGAATAGTTGAGTGGAGAACGGTCAAGGTTGTAGAAAAGGGTTGGCATATTGGAGCATTATAATTAAATATTTAACTTGTATATTGGAAGAAACATGAGCCAATGGATGGCTTTAATCTTTTTGACTTAATGCAGGATGTTTGGTGGGTTGCAATGGAAATTAGCAGACAAAGCGGTATTGTACATGGCATTCATTAAAGATATCACCTTGTATCTTGTAAGTTCATAGACTTTTTCAAATTATATTCAAGGCTAAGCATCTAACCTAAAAGCAATTATTCTTAGAGTTACATACAGTATATACATTGTTTTATAGGTTGTAAAGATACATGTATAGATAAGGTTATACTGACCTTTACAGAGGACATCCCTGGATTATTCACTATAATGCATAGTCCTTGTATCACCAGGGCAAAAATCTCTTCATATTGAACAGTATTCTGCATCAATGTCATATTTAATATTATAAACACTCAATGCACTTTATCATTTGCTCTATTAGGAATAAAATGCAAAGCAATATGTAGAATAAATAAAATGTATTTCTGACACAAACTAAGCATTGGATCCAGACTTAAGTAAGTGCTTGAACTTAGTTACTCCTGGGCTAAACCATGTTGATTGCAGGGGGAGTCAAGTTAATTGTATTCTTTGTATGCAGGGATATATCTTTGAATTGCTTACTGCATACAAATACTGACCAGCTTTACTATCACACTGTTATTTAGACTTAGGATAGGAAATATCACCTCTTAACTCTAATACTGTTTGCAACAGATAAAATATGACTCCCCTGCAATCAACATGGTTTAGCCCAGGAGTAACTAATTTCAAGCACTTACTTAGGTCTGGATCCAGCCCTAAGTTTTTATTTGTTGTTGTAAAATGCAAAATAAGCAAAATAAGAGAGAGAATGATAATATAGAATGTCACAATGCTGGTACAATGACTCTTTATAATATCCAATTACAAATAAAACTGACTTGTGATAAATGACGGAAATATTGAACCAGTAGCATTGAAAAATATAAATAGAGATAAAACCTCAATATATCACTATTAGCTTTTTTTTTTTACAGAATAATGTATATTTATTAAAATATAATAGATATGCAATATCAAAATACAATTGCAGTGTAGGGTGACCTACCATTAGATGACATGCAGTAGACACACATCCCTGTCCAGCCTATCTCTGATATAAGGGACAAATTATATGGGACTTTATATATTTTTCATACACAATGTTCCAAAAAGAAAGTCTTTAGGGAAAAATAAAACATTAGGAGATTTCATCACTTAATTGAACTGCTCTGGGATATGGGATTATTCATACTAATAATTTACTTTATAAACTAAAACTCTAAACTTGATATTGAAGTTTAAGAATCACATACAATAATTACAATACATATTTACAGCAATTTCTAACATAATATTTTCTAATTTCTAACATTATATTTTCTAATTTATTATATTATATTTTCTCATTTCTAACATTATTTTTTCTAATTTGTAATATAACTTCCATTTTGTGTGTACTTTTTGTGTATATGTCTGGGAGCAGCAGCTGAGAGGGAGTTTTGTTCCTCAGCAGCTAATTTGGAGGTATAAGGGGTGTCTCCTGAGGCAAGTTAGCTCTCAATTTAAAAACATATATATATGACCCAACATGAACCTAACATTCCCTCTTAGTCAGTGTATAGTGTGGGCGTTCCCTCTTAGTCAGTGTACAGTGTCGGATATTATATTATATCATTTCTAATATTATATTTTCTCATTTCTAACATTATATTTTCTCATTTCTAACATTTTTTTTTCTAATTTATAATATTATATTTTCTAATTCTTAACATTATATTTTCTCATTTCTAACATTATATTTTCTAATTTATTATATTATATTTTCTCATTTCTAACATTATTTTTTCTAATTTGTAATATAACTTCCATTTTGTGTGTACTTTTTGTGTATATGTCTGGGAGCAGCAGCTGAGAGGGAGTTTTGTTCCTCAGCAGCTAATTTGGAGGTATAAGGGGTGTCTCCTGAGGCAAGTTAGCTCTCAATTTAAAAACATATATATATGACCCAACATGAACCTAACATTCCCTCTTAGTCAGTGTATAGTGTGGGCGTTCCCTCTTAGTCAGTGTACAGTGTCGGAGTTCCATCTTAGTCAGTTTACAGTGTGGGTGTTTCCTCTCTCTCTGTACCTTTCCTGATCTTCTTACTGCTGGAGATGGAAAGCATATGGTAGAGCTTGGCTGTCAGAGGTCCATCCGTGTATGTGGAAATGGTAATAATGTCATAATAATGGTATTCATGGTAGTAATACATGGATGTCTGGGTGGTGCAGGCTAGGGCTAGCAGATCCCTTAAAATCTCTTGCTCAGGTTTCCAATTGTATCAGAAGCAAGAAGTCTGTATGTGACAGTGTATGAGGATAACACAGTTACAATGAATTGTTTCCTTCATAAAGCTGGACACACACTGCTGCATGATTAAAGACTGTTGAGTAGGATTTCGGATAAGTGTTAACTTAGATTGGGAATTGTGTTGCTAACATCGGACTGGAATCAAATTTAAGTATGAGATCCATAGGTGCGGATATGCATGTAGGAAAAACAAAGTGGAATAAGGTACAACAAATGAACGCAGTGAAACCAATGTAGTGTGCAGCTTATACCCAGTATTCGTTCCATATCAGGACCATACAAAGCAAAAGGAAATCCAGTAAAGGGAAAAAATTTTTCCCAGTGTATTCTCCTTTACTGGATTTCCTTTTGCGGATATGCATGTATTCACACCTACATCTCCAATCCTCTGCTCCAGTTATTAGGTGCCTAATGGCACTTATGAGTGCCATTGGCAATCTTAACTAACCGTGCATATTTTACTTTATAAGTAGGGAGAATACGCACAGACTTTTTCTATATTTCCTTCCTAGCCTATTCTACATCCTTCCCTCCATCCACTTCTTCTGACTTCCCCCAGAGGCTTCACAGACACGCCCCTTTTACCTAAAAAACTTTAAAGACTGCACATAGTCAGTCTACATGCCTAAGGGCTACGTAGAATGCTTAGTCAGGATGACTGCACATGTGCACTCCCTACCTACAGAAAAATACGCACCTAAGACCTCTCAGTTTCTTAGGTATGAATCACGGCCTACAAGTGCAACCATAGGCATTTCTCCAGATTTTTTCCGGGTCCGATTGCCGAGTATTAGAACCAGGTCCAGGAAAATGGGATACTTCAAATCATCACCAAATAAACGGGTTTGAGTCGAGACCTGGGTTTTAAGCCAAAAACCCGGGTATTTGGTGGTGATGGGAAAGGGGCATTTGAGGAAAGACTAATTTTGTTGACTATCGGCTTCTTTACATATCTACAGTACATCTGAATATATAACCATTATTGCTTTTCATCACTCGGGTGTTGAGGCATCAGTAGTTGATTGTTTTTATTGTTTAATATAATATTTTTATGTTCCATACGCTCCTTTTCTGCTGTTGGTTTTATTTTTTGTTATTGGTAGTTCCTTAAGAAAGAAGATGCTATAAAGAATATATGTCAGACATTGTCCCCGATTCAGATGTAGTACAGTGTCTGACTTTACGCTTCACTGCGTGATTCTCTACTGCATATGTTTAAAACTAAAGAGTGCGCAGTTCCGGATGATTCAGATCTCAACGCAACTCGAGCTACGGTGGCTTTTATTCTGAGGGGAATTCTGGAGTACTCCACTGGTGACCTTACCATCCCCAGAAGGGACTCCATTTACTACAACCCTCTATCCTGGAACCAAGATCATATCCATGCAACTATCTTTAAGTCCAGTCCCAAAGTTTTCAGCTTATTTAACAGTCTGCAATGTGGCACAGTGTCAAAAGCCTTCCTAAAATCTAGATAAGCTATGTCTACAGCACCTCCCTTATCTAATACTGACCAAGTCAAAAAATTCAATAAGATTTGTTTGACATGATCTTCCCCCATGAATCAATACTGCTGGGATCCTGTAGGTTACTGGATTTAAGATACTGTACAATTTGTTCCTTTAACAGCGTTTCCATCAATTTCCCTACTACTGATGTTAGACTCATTGGTCGGTAGTTTGATGCTTCTTCCCTACTTCCACTTTTATGAAAAGGGAAGACATTTGCTATATTCCAGTCCTCTGGAATTATTGCAGTTATTAGTGATGTTGAATATTTCAATTAACGGTTTTGTCAGCACCCCTCTAAGCTTCTTTAGTATCATAGGAGGTATCCCATCTGGTCCCATTGATTTGTTCACTTCCAGCTTTGAAAGTTCCTTTAATAGCTGCTCCTCAGGGAAAGCAGTAGTAATTCCTTCCTTTGTATTAATAGTCTTTTGATAAGAGTAAAATTGTAAATTGTAATTAACAATGCTTAGGATGTCATTTGTGTATTCTATTCATTTAACAACAGTTTAACCTTTTGTGTTATGTAATGTTTACAAGCTATTTGAATTGGAAAGTTTTGTATTTTCTTTTATACTTCAATAAAAAAAATTATAAAAAAAATACGGATCCGATCCTACACACATACAGGAAATTTTTACCCACTATAGCAATAGCCTCTGGAGAGCTTTCTTTATTTCATTGTTGCGTAGACTGTATATGAGAGGATTCACCATGGGTATGACCATTGTATAGAGTACAGTCAGGACCTGTTCAATGACATTGGGTTGGTCTGATGCTGGCATCATATAGACTCCTGTGCCATTAGCATAGTAGATTAACATGACCGTGAGATGGGACGAGCAGGTGGAGAAGGCTTTCTTTTTTCCGTCCTTCGATTTAATAAGCAATATAACCCTAATGATCTTAAAATATGACATCACATTACAAAAGAAGGGACAGGCTACAAACAATAGTATGTTCACAAAGGTGACAATATAAAACATGTTGGTGCCAGAGCAAGCGATGTTAATCAGAGCTTTGGCATCACAGAACAACTGGTGAATGGTCAAGGAATGACAGAAGGACATTTGAAGAGCTGAAATGAACAATAGTGTAGAATTCACAAGTGCACATAACCAGATCAAAACTGTAACCATGATACAGATTTTCCTGCTCAGTATAATGTGGTAGTGTAAAGGATGACAGATCGCAACATACCGGTCATACCCCATCACAAATAAAAGTGTGGTCTCACTGCAGGCAGCCAATAAGTAAAAATATAACTGACTGATGCATTCTCTGTAGGACATGGTGCTAATCCCCGATTGTAATATGTCCAGTAGTTTAGGGACAGTAACTGTTGTGTAACACATGTCTACAAAGGCCAAGTTACAGAGGAACAGATACATGGGAGAGTGTAACCGGGAATCCAAACAGATCACTGTAATTATAACTGAGTTCACCAGCACTCCAATCAGATACATTAACAGAAAAACACTGAAAATGATGGGTCTGTCACCAGCTCTCATAAAAAATGGAAAAATGTGGAATTCTATCATAGATGTGATGTTCTCCATGAGACGGTGTCACCAGTCTGCAAGACAATAATAACATGTTGTAATACATTATCATCATGATCATCAATGTATAATCAACTGTGTAACTGATGTTGTAGGGTCAGAAAATCAGTAAACAATAGAGTACAATGATAGAATTAACATACTTATAGGATTGAGAGAAGAAGTAATGGTAGGAGCAGGAGACATGAGATATCAGAAAACACAAGGAGAACATACCACACCATGGAGGACGGCAGATGAGAGGACAAGAGGGTCCTGATTTTAAAGATAACCTATTAGGAAGAAGGGAGAAAACAGAAATGGTGGAGATGCGAAAACATGTATGGGGCAAGTACAACTTACAGTGTAAGACTATGTAGAACAAGGGAGACAGAGTAAAAAAGAGAGATTTAAGGAACCATTTTGAAAGATTGCTGAAAAGTTGAGTGTTCAACGAGGTTCCAAAGTTGGGAGAAGTCCTACCAGGGACTATTGTGTGTAATAGGAGGTATGAACAGGCAAATAGAACAGTATTTCTTGTAAACATTATAATGGGGATAAAATATTTAACTTGTATTCCTTAAGGAATGCAAGTCAATGGGTGGCTTTACAGCAGATCTGTTTGACTTATTGTATTGTATTGTACAAATATGTGTAACGAACATTTCTGTGTTTTATTTTACAGATAGAACAGTAGAGTTTGTTACTGGTTTATGGCAGTGTGCTGGGGCTATTTTTCCCTTTGTTTCAGTGGCAAGCAGATTACCCCCCTGCCTTTCACGCACCTGTTTAACATATACCTATAAATTGATTGAGCGACTTCCATTCTGTTTTTATTCTGTTTGACTTATTGCAAGATGTTTTGTAGATTACTATTTAAATCAGCTGAGAAAGTGGAATTGTTATTTTAATAACGCATTATGGAAAAGATAACCTTTTATCTTGTAAATGTTTGTCTTGTGTATTTATATTCATAACTATGTATTTACTAAAAGCAGTGCTTATTGAAGTTGCATATAGTGACATAGGTTTAAAGGTTATACCTGTCATTGAAAAAATCTATGGAGGGGTTTATACTCTATAACGCACAGTCCTTGGGTCATCAGGACAAAAATCCCTTAATACTGAACAATATTCTGTATCAATGTAACATGTAACATATTTAATGCTATTGGGCCATAATCAGAGATCCATTTTTTTCTCCGTTTTCTGTGCGTATTTTTAAGTACGTTTTAACTGCGCTTGTGTAGTAACTTTTTATACGCCGTTCACGTAGACTATACACGTGGAAGTGTTTTACGGACGGACTTGTGAGTTGAATGTGGGTAAAAACGCATGGAACTCCCATGGAAAAATACGCACAGAGGAATTTACATAGAAATGGACGGGGAAGAGGCATAAAAATGAAGGGAAGTGGGCGCGTTTATAAAGATATGAACGGACGGAGGACATATATACGCTCGGAAAAGGCCATGGAAAGTTACAGCTGGTCTATGGAGGCGGAAGTTAGAAAGGGGAGTGGCTGTGGTTTTGGTGGGTGTAACTTGCTCCATCCGTGCGTATATTTGCGGACCGATCGCTAGACGGATCTCTGAACACGGCCCATTAAAACACAATGAAGTTTATAGTTTGCTTTATTAGAAAAATATTCCAAGAAAAAAGTTTGATAATTAAGATTTATTTCTGACACAAATGAAGCTTTTATTGATTGCTGTTCTTCTGTGCTAATAATTTCCAAATCACGGACCGTGTTCACACTTGGATAGAAATTGCGTGCTTGTCTAAAAATGCGCATCGCAAATATACGCAAGTGCGATGCAAGGGTAGCAACGGCTGCAGCCAACCACACCCACGCACTCATTCGTGTTTTTCCGTGTGTAAGTATGCTGTGTGTAGAAATAGTAAAGTACCTAATAAATGGCCCTTGAATAATGCGTGAATTTGGGTACTTATTTTTAGTATAGATTCAGCCATTCGTTTTTCAACGCCGTTAACTTGAAAAAAATTAAATAAGGACTTTTTTGTTTTTTTTGTTTGACTATAAATTTATTGTTTGTTGAACAGAAATAAGACACCTCTAAGTGTGCCAGAAACAGTTTTTTTTTTTCATTTTTTAAAAAGGATGAAACAATAACTAAAAATATAATTTGCTAAAATCAAATCCTGCATAAACGATTTGCTGAGCTTGTTTATATGTTTTTTTTTTAAATATTATATTTAGAAAACGTATTAACAAATGGGCAGACTAGATGGGCCATGTGGCTCTTATCTGCCATCACTTTCTATGTTTCTATGTTTCTATGTATTAATGTAGCAAAAAGTTTTAAAAAAACCCAACACATATGGCATAATAGTTTAACATTTAAACATTTAAAAAAATAAATGTAACATTATTCATTTTATGAAAATATACATAAATCTGTGAAAGAAAATGCTGCCTTGTCACTGTTGAAAGTCTTTTATTTAATAGTAAAAAACAATTGCTTTAGGTAGGTGATTCTTATGTGTGTTAATTAATCGCGCATGTGCATTAATAAAAATTTTGCAGCAGCTGATGGCTGTGTGCAGTGTGTATGGACGCATGGACTTTCATATACTATGACAGGCTTCAGCAACTTACGAGTGGTGGAGGGCTACCTTAACTTTTCCCGTGCGTATGTTTTGCTGCGCAAGGCAATCCTGCTTATGAATCTCTCGTAACTGCATTGCCCCGCCCATACTGTACATTAATAGTCCGTGTGGAGCTCATTTGCATTAAGTGTCTTGCCCCTCCAGTCACGCAAGCGGATCTCGTCTCGTGTCGATGCGTGCAGCAGTCGTAAGGCAGATGTCCGTGTAGGTGAATCACTCGTGTTTAATTCATGTGCGTATATTTGCTTTCCGCACACTTTAAAAAATCATAAAGACACGCACGTAGATAGCACACTTACTTAACAGAGAGACAGAGAGAGAGAGAGAGAGAAGGAGAGAGAGAGAGAGAGAGAGAGAGAGAGAGAGAGAGAGAGAGAGAGGGGGGGGAGAGAGAGAGA
>WWET01005307.1:87320-98470 GCA_011038615.1 Limnodynastes dumerilii
TTTATTTATGAATAACAACATTAAATGAAATAAACTATTAGTATATTTATTTATTTAATTATGAATAACAACATTAAATGAAATGAAATGTAGAAATTGAAAAGAATAGCTATATAGAGAAAATTCGAAAATAGAAATGTAGAAATAGAAGTATATTCTGAATAGGGAGCTTTATGAAATAGAATTGTTCGAAATTGAGAATAATAGCAATAGAGAATAATCGAATATACAACAATCGAAATAGAAATACAATCGAAATGTGCATGTTTCGTAACCTATTGAATTCGAAATAGGGAACGGTAGAAATAGAGAAAATTCAAAATAGCGAACATTCGAAATAGCGAAAATTTGTAATTTAGTGGTCGAAATAGAGATTTTCGAAATTGGGATTTTCTAACCGGGGACTGCATACCCTCACGTACATAGCTCTGGATCTACCCCTATGCCACTGATCTATGAAGAGCTTTCTTTATTTCTTTATTGCGTAGGCTATATATCAAAGGATTCACCATGGGTATGACCATTGTATAGAGCACAGACAGAACCTGCTCTAGGGTGTTGTGTTGGTCGGTCTTTGGCATCATGTATACGGACATACCATTAACATAGTAGATGACCATGACTGTGACATGAGACGAGCAGGTGGAGAAGGCTTTCCTTCTTCCATTATTTGATTTAATAAGCAATATAACATTAATGATCTTAATATATGACATCACATTACAAAAGAATGGACAGGCTCCGAAGAGCAGCATGTTCATATAGGTGACGATATAAAACATGTTGGTGCCGGCGCAGGAGATGTTCATCAGAGCTTTGGCATCACAGAAGAACTGGTGAATGGTGAAGGAGTGACAGAAGGACAATTGAAGAGTCGAAAGTAACAATAACATCGCATTGACACATGCACAGAGCCAGATCATAGCCATAAACACGATACAGATTTTCCTGCTCAGTATAACGTGGTAATACAAAGGATGACAGATCGCAACGTACCGGTCATACCCCATCACAAATAACAGTAAGACCTCGGAGCTGGCAGCTATGAAGAAGAAATATACTTGTGTTAAGCATTCTCTGTAGGACACGGTGCTTATCCCTGACCGTAACATGTCCAGTAGTTTAGGGACAGTGACCGTTGTGTAACACATATCTACAAAGGCCAAGTTACAGAGGAAGAGATACATGGGGGAGTGTAACCGGGAATCCAAACAGATCACTGTAATTATAATGGAGTTCACCAGCACTCCAATCAGATATATTAACAGAAAAACAGTGAAAATGATGGGTCTATCCCTCGCATTTATGGAAAATGGCAAAACGTGGAACTCTATAACAGCGGTGATGTTCTCCATAATATCACCATTCTGCAAGAGGATAATAATGTTATAAAACTGTATCAGAAAGGAAACACAAGGGAATCACAAAGGTACCTGGAAGGCAAACAAGAGGACCCAAGAATGTAAAGTCAACATATTAGAAAGAAGGGAGCAAACAGAGATGATAGGGATGATCGGGGTATTTGGCAAAATGGGGATGGGTCAATAAGGACCTGGGGGTAGATCCAGAACTATGTTTCCATTCCATTTCAACGTGTAGCGTATCTACGGGCTTGTAAATTACTATGCACTCCTCTGTCACTCCAATACCCCTTGGTCGGAACACAGTTTAGCCATGTTATGCTTTCCAAACCCTACCTTAACTTTTCCAAGCGAAACTCTTGATGGCCGTAATGGCTGAGCGTACTTATGCACCTAAGTATTGTATGATTTAAATGCAACCCCCGCCTACATTTTGTAACTGCATCGTACTTACTGCTATTATAATATAGGCACGCCCCCTTGTTCGTACTTATTCTAATGTCACGGACAACCGATTTACAACTATGGCCAACAGCAAATTATGTCAGGAAGTAGTCACTGTGCGCTTATGGCAATTGTATTTACGCCTGTGGACGTTTTTCTGGATCTGGCCCCTAATCCAGAACCCTGCAAAGAAAGCCTGGAGAATAGTTGAGTGGAGAACAATCAATTAGAGGGGTATTTCTTCACTAGGTCAAAGTTATTGGAGGGGATTGGTGAGTTAGGGAATTATAAGAGAGGATAAAATGTTTTATCAGGGGCCAATGGAGGATTTTGCAGCAGTACTGTTTAACCTAAAATAGGTTACATTTTAGAAATTTAATTTTAATGAGTATTAGGGAATAATATAATGTTTTTGTCTTTCATGACATGGGAAACTTTTTAGATAATATTTAAGGCTAGGCATTTAATCTATAGACAATGAGTATTGGTGTTACATATATGTTTTTAGAGTTAGATAAAACCATGACTGATCCAGACGGAAGCAATAAAACCCTAAACTTTCTAATGGGGTGTGGGTATCCGGAGAGAATGGCTCTATTTCGATATGGCCATTTTCTCCCAACCAGTTTTGAACTGGCTGGGATTTCGATTGCATATGCCTCGATGAGGCATAGCAATCGATCCACGGAGCATCGAGCTTTAGAAAAAATTCTAAACTGGGGGGTATTCAAAATAGTGACATCCGAAAAGGAACTTTCAGATGTCCTCATTTTGGAAATCAAACTTTCTAACCGGGGACTTCAACCGGTCTAATGCATAGTCTTGATTGTAAAACCAGGGTAACAATTCATTGATATTGATCTAGATCCTAAATAAATGTCATAAAGCCAGGCAATTCTACGCTATGTGAATTTAAAGGGAGTCTTTGAACCTGAACCAGACTAGATCATATTCCTAATGGGGTAGCGTAGCCCTTTGTACCTATGCAATGCATATGCCTAGAACAAATCCGCACGCAGTTATGGTGGTCCAGGCCCTAAGGCAAACTCACTACTGCCGCTGACTGCATTTAGGGATATGTTCCTTGAGAGGGAATGGGTGGGCCTGCCAGATCCCCTCTGTATCCAGAATTTCTTGCAGGCGAGGGGAGACCACTCCGTACACTAAATTTTATCTGGTGTAAACAGTATTAGAGTTGAAAGGGGATATTTCTTAGCCAAAGTCTAAATAACAGTGTAACAGTAAAGCTGGTCAGTATCTGTGTGCAATAAGCTAAAGCAAAGTATTCTCCCTGCATGGAAATAGTTAAAATGAGTTTGAATCCCTCTGAAATTCAGCATGGTTTTGCCCGGGTGTAACTTTCCACTTGATTTCCTCTTATTTTTAAACTCTGGATACAGTCTAATGTTACACAAAACGGGGAACTGCTCAAATCAATTTATAGGTTAATATAGACAGGTGCCTGCAAGACCGGGGAAACAAAGAAAAGCCCAATGCTATTAACCAGTCCTATACCATGCCCGGATTCAGAGTTGCGTGTGGGTGTAATGCAGATGCACAAAAAATATGTAAATACGTCCGATTCAAGACCGCGCATTTCCGCACAAAAATTTGACCTTGAATCGCATGTATCTTCCACTGATCAATGTGCAGACGGAAGCGCATGAATGTATACGTGCAGTCTGTCAATTAACTGATATGCCCGCACAAGTCACAAGAACAACACATTCTTGCACTTACAATCTATTCTAAGGTTTAACGCTGGTCCGGATTCACAGTTACGTAGTTTTCATCTTACTTACGTTGTTTTAAGAATTGAGCTACTATGCATGCGTCGCAGCTTATTTACAATATCTACGTACCATTTCTTTACATAGATTGCGTAAGCGCTTACGCAAACTATGTAAAGAAATGGTACGTATATAGAATAAATAAGCTACGAGGCATGCGTAGTAGCTCAATTCTTAAAACAACGTCCGTAAGATGAAAACTACGTAACTGTGAATCCGGACCTTTAATGTTAAGTCTGTATAATACATGTTGTATTTTAATTTCTCTATGAGATACGGTATGTTTAAATTTTCATTTAGTGTCAACATTAAAGGAAACATACTTCTAACATAACACAAAAAATGACAGTATAGAATTTAACAAATAACATTTATTTAGCCCCCAAAAAACTTATAACATTTAAAACATAACCATTATCAACATATTTACAAATGATGGACCTGATTCAGAATTAAGAAGGTGCTTAAAATAAGAGGAAAGTCACTCCTGGGCTAAACCTTGCTGATTGCAGGGGGAGTCAAGGTAATTGTATTCTTTGCATGCAGGGATATATCTTTGAATTGCTTACTGCACACAGATACTGACCAGCTTTACTATCACACTGTTATTTAGACTTGGGATAGGAAACATCTCCTCTCAATGCTAATACTGTTTGCAACAGATGAAATATGACTCAACTGCAATCAACATGGTTTAGCCCAGGAGTGACTTTCCTCTCTTATTTTAAGCACCTTCTTAATTCTGAATCAGGCCCGATGTGAAAACAACAATAAAAAAAAAAAACCATGTTAATATTTAAATTAAAAAAGTAGGTTTACAAAGAAACTTTCACAAATCCAAAAACCCTGACCAGAGAACAGCAGGTCCAGCCTCTTACATACAGCGGCGTCGTCTCTAAAGTTTTGTGCTTATATTATTGTGAAACAGCTGCTTGCACTTCAATTAGCAGCTGAAACGTATAATAATGCTTTTTGTTTGAAGTGTGTGAAGAAAACCATTTGCACCATGTCAAAGGTTGGTGTAACCAAAAAGTCGGATGTGCTTGCAAAATCGTATGCGGATACGCGCATAACTGCAAGTAGACGCCCCGAGTTCTCATTAACATATCTAAACACGGCCCCTTTTGCACAGCTAAAAAAACGGATTTGTAAGCAGTCGCAAACCTTGAATAGCGAGTGCATTACGGATGACTTTTTCAGCGCAATTCCGCACCGCATCCGTGCACTTTTTGCACAGATATGCATCTCTGAATCCGGGCCCATAGCTTTAAAACGAAAATAATAATATAGTGATATTTGTTATTTATAATCATTAAATATATATAATATAACATGTTAATAAAGAATAAAGGTGCAGTATACTAGTGCCATGGACCTACCATTATATTACATACTGCGCACACACGATCCAGTCCAGCCCATGTATGATACAAGATGCCGTTTATATGGGACATGATTTTATATTCTTCTTATACCGTGTGTGAATGAGAAATCTTCAGGGAGAAATAAACTATTAGGAGACTTCATCCCTTATGTAACTGCTCTGGGATTTAGCAATACTTATCGCATTAAAAAAGTTAGTTATATAATTTTTAAACTAATATTCAAACTGAAAATCAAAATCCATACGATTGGAATAAGGTCTTTTTAAATCACCCATAATATTACATAGAACTACAGGAAATGTATACCTCATTCACATTAACAATGGGGAAGATGCGACTACAACCCCAGGCCTACATCTCAATATAGACCCATCAAGAAATCCAATTAATATGATGACCGGTCGTCCAGCCGGCTGTGAGGGCTCGAAAGTCTAAATTCCAGGATAGGATCATGGCAGAAATTTCTCTTTAGTTAATGGGAAATGCAGATTTATTTGGATATTACGTTAATATAAAATATGGATGGGCGGCTGATGGGTGGCGGTAAAACAGGCCAGTCTGTCCAATGGTAAAACAGCCTTGGCAATTTCTCTACTGAGCCTGTGCAGTTTGTGATCTCTGCATACGCTGTACTGTACAGTATATCTCCGCTGACCTCTGCAATGCACATGCCCTGAACATGATTGCAGTAATCCAGGTTCATTAAAGGGAGGGAAGTGGTGGACGCACACAGGAAAATATACAGTAAGTACACGATCCCGCAAATTACTCCAATCAAGACCCAAATATTATCGCAGATGTCTGTCAGACCGCATTTACGCAATCTTCGTAAGAAAAAGATACGCAGCTTACGTTAAAAAATGACTACGCATGCACAGTAGTAAAAATCGCTAAACACCGGACGTATATGTTATACGTCCTTACTCTGAATACGGGCCTAAGTGCAAAGGAGACAGTGGGCAATCTCCCTGACTCTCTGAAGGGTGGGTGATCTCCCTGACTCCCTGAAGAGTTGGGGATCTTCCTGATGACTGGGGGATCTCCTTGAACAGTGGGTGATCTCCCTGACTCCCTGAAGAGCCTGAGGAATGGGTGATCTCTCTGAAGACTGGGTGATCTCCCTAACTTCCTCGTGTTTGCCAAACTTCCTGATGCTGATTCAGTTCCAGAAGTCATGATGACAGGATTTAGAAATTGTCCCCAATTTCCCTGCATTGAGGAAAAGGGTGACCATATTCATGGAGGCCAAGATGTCATCACAAACTAGAAGTTAAAACAACATGACACTAATAATGGAGACAGAAATTAAAAATACACTTTGGTCTCTTGTTAATCAGCTGCAGTGTCACCTACTTTTATCTTTTCTATAGAGATGGAGAAGTCAGCAGATCCTATTCACAGTCTCCACAATAATAACACTGACAGTATTTATTCACTGACAGTATAACCATCTATAAATACTGATGCCGCCATTTTTATTTATGCCTGGCAGAGCTAAACACAGCCATTCACAGGACACACCCCTTAGGTGGAACAGGACAGACCCCTTTGGTGATTCAGGACACACCCTTGGTGCAGCACCTTGATAGTGCTCTCATAATCTCCCTGATTTGCAAAAGTCGGCAACCCTACATTAACATATACACACCAGTCCCACTTAAATAATAGTCTGAAAATTTGGTTACCCGTGAGGAAGTAGCTTTAATTTACAGATATCCCATTTCCTAAGAGCTTCTGTACCCAATGCTTTGGCTTTATCTAGAGTCAGACCTTCACCCAACATCATGTGGCGCACTTAAACGTATTTTATAAATAGATGCTTATGCAACTGGACTTTTGAGACTAGAACGCAACTCAAGGCAACTCAATTGCAGGGTGTTGCAGGGGAGGGTAGGGGTGGACTACTTAGTAATAGCATGAATTGCTACGTTAACCTTGATGGTAATTAAAAATATCAACAAAGCTAAGGTTAAGATAACAATACTCTCAACCTTAGTGTTATTAAGAAAAAAGCCCTGTCAACTTTTTGTTGACGTTCATATATTGTCAAGCTAATGTTGTCACCTGTTGAAATAATATACCACACCCAAGGAAAATGTGTTGCTTTTTTAAACAACATTCATTTTAATTAAGTACATGACTCTAAATAGTTATTTTATGTTTTACTCAATTTTTTGCACATGCTCTTTGTATACTTATGGAGAATACTCGTATGAAGTATAACCAACATTATTATTGTACATAAGAGTGAAAAAAATCCTACACTTGTATCTATATAGCTGGGATTGAGAAAGTAGCTTTATTGGGTGACTACATAATAGGATAATTGTATTTTTATTTGACTAAGCCATCAAGCAGTATTGTTACCAGTTAAAACTATAGCATGCAATATAGTTATGCTTATTTAAACCTTTTTTTTTTTTTAACCAAAACAGGGATGTCTTTAATACATGTCATAATATTGCATACATCGCAAGCCCATCTGCTGGGGAAAGCTGAATAGGGCTTCAGAGATCATTAACACTTTGTTTACTTACCATTTTGCAGCTACTGGCTTCCTGCAGAGGTCAAACAATGGAGCTTATGTCATCCATTCAGTGTTCTACAGAGGGAGTGTATGACATCCTGTGAATTGAATGGGTTATGTCAGCCACATTATCTGATCTCTGCAGGAAGTCGGCAACTGCTAACTGGTAAGTAAATAAAGTTTTAATGGTTTACTAATGGGCTACAATCTAGCTTTCCCGCCATGTCGTAAAAGAAGCAATCATAGCAGGGAAAATTGAGAGCAAAAATATTATTAAAAACTAGATACAACTTACGCCACAAATCTATGAAGAGCTTTCTTTATTTCATGGTTGCGTAGACTATATATTAGAGGATTCACCATGGGTATAACAGTTGTATAGAACACAGTCAGGATCTGTTCTAGAATGTTGGGTTGATCTGATGGTGGCATCATATATACAGTCATACCATTCACATAGTAAATGACCATGACCATCAGGTGAGATAAGCAGGTGGAGAAGGCTTTGCTTCTTCCGTCCTTCGATTGAATATTTAATATAACACTGATAATTCTTACATAGGACATAACATTGCTCAAGAACGGACAAAGCCCCAAAAGCACCATGTCAGCATACGTGATAATATAAAACATGTTGGTGCCGGAGCAGGAGATGTTAATCAAAGCTTTAGCCTCACAGAAGAACTGGTGAATGGTGAAAGAGTTACAGAATGTTATTTTAAGGACTGAAGCGATGTACAGCAAAGAATTCAAACACGAACACAGCCAGATCATAGTCGTAATCAGGATACACATTTTCTTGCTTAGTATCTGGTTGTAGTGCAACGGATGGCAGATTGCAACGTATCGGTCGTACCCCATCACAAATAAGAGTAAAACCTCGGTGCTGGCAGCCAAAAAGTAAAAGTATAACTGAGAGATGCATTCTGGGTAGGAGATGACATTATCCCCTGACCGCAAAATGTCCAGCAGTTTTGGGACAGTAACCGTAGTGTAACATAGGTCTACAAAGGACAAGTTGCAGATAAACAGATACATGGGGGAATGTAATAGAGAATCCAAACATATGACTGTAATTATAACGGAATTCACCAGTACTCCAATCAGATACATTATTATAAAAACACTGAAGATGGTGGGCCTATAACCAGCTCTCATAGAAAATGGTAAAATGTGGAACTCTATCATAGATGTGCTGTTCTCCATAATATTGTGTTACTATTCTGCAAGAAAACACAACATAATATATCATTGCTATCATCGATGTATATTTACAGTCAACAATGCACAAGGACGAATTTATGACAGCTAAGGGTTTCCTTAACGTAACTAATAAAAACATTGGTATTCATATGGTCAAGAGTTGTTTGTTCTACTCCAGATGGTTGATGGCATTATATGGTTTACAGATTTTATGGTGAACATTCGTAAAGTTGACTAAGTTTATATGGAATATCCCCATAATCAACCAATAATGTGCAAATATTGGCAAAACAGTCACATTGGGCCAGATGCTGACCAACGCACACCTTGCAGACATACGAGGGTCAATACGTACGGTAGAGTAGCGGGGAGTGCACACCCCCTTCACTCCCCACTCAAGGTAGTCAATCTGGACACTTATGTGTCGAGATTCCTACCTTAAAATTTACGACCAGGTCTGCGGCCTTGTGGCTGCATACCTTGTCGTAACGGGGCTTTCGCCACCTGACCCCTTATTTACATGTCTATCTCCACCTCTACAGCGGAGATACAACAGTCGTAATTGAGGGGTCAGCCCATTTTACATAACTGTAGGTGTACGTAAATTTTGTTTCGCATGCTGACCGTTACGCAAACGTACTAAGGTTGTGCGCATGCGCCATACATAATTCCCCTGTTGTACGAAGGCAAGGATCTACCCCATTAACCTTAACCCTAACTCTCCAAAGGATGGTGTGAATAGAAGGGTAAATCCCTATCCCTCCAATGGTTGTGTGAATACTAAACAAAGGTGTTTACCTAGTGGACCGGGTGGGTTGACACAATGGTTTTCAAAAAAGTGCAAGGGAAGGTGATGGAACATGGGAGGCACACTGCTGCCGCTCTTGTGAACTGGATCTACAGTTGTGATCAATAAAACCGCTCCGGTGCTGGATTATTGGCAGCTGAAAATGATCAAGGGCCCACACTATATAGTTTTCTTTAGAGGAGGATGTCAGTCCCTGACATATATCCTTGTGCACTGCAGTGGGAGGCCTGGAGATCTGCAGTGTGTGGGGGCCTATTTGCAGATGCAGGCCTGGGACTGTGGTCCCATAAGCCCCATTGTTAATATGGCCCTGAACTGCTCAAAAGATAAGGGAAATCTCTGCCATGCATTTTGTGGTGATCTGCTTGGAAAAGTTGAATAGGGCTTCAGAAATCATTAAACCTTTGTTTACTTACCAAATAACAGCTAATGGCTTCCTGCAGACATCAGAGAACTGACGTCACCCATTCAGTGTCCTACAGAAAGAGTTTATGACTCATCCTGTGAATTGAATGGGTGATGTAAGCTCTATTGTCTGATCTCTGCAGGAAGCCAGCAGCTGTTAATTGGTAAGTAAATAAATGTTTAATGATTTACTATGTAACAAAAAGCTACATCTGAGCCCTACTATACAGAAAAATGTAAATGTAGTTAACCAGAAGCAATAGTCTCTACTCAGTCAGCACAGTTCAAGGAGCGCAGCCCCACGGTATGCCAAGAGTTAGTGGGTGCACCACATAGCTGCACTACTTTAAGGTAACTAAGAGTCCTCCGGCAGTGCAGCCAAGGCACAGACACAGTGCCTGGCACATTGCATTACTAGCAGTAGTGGACCAAGCTCTGTGTCTTAGTTGTTATAAGCAGTAGCAGCAGCTCCCATTGGTATAACTCTGGCATTACCTAAGCTCAGATGAGCATCCTTAGTGCACCACAGAAGAGTTAGTTAGTTTTTTTTAAAAGTAAAGTAAAGTTAGGGAATAGGAACTGAAGAGAAATGGGGGTATGATAGATACGGAAAGAAAAGATGGCTGGGAAGATACAGGTGAAGAATGGATGTCTGGACACATATAGGGGCACATAGAATGATTGGACACATACAGGGCTACAAATGTTATCTGGACACATTCAGGGGCACAAAAGAATGGCTAGATGAGTACAGCGAAAGAAAAGGATGGCTGGATGAGTACAGCGGAAGAAAAGGATGGCTGGATACAGGGACGCAAAGGATGGCTAGAGGCATACAGGGGCAGAAAAGGATGACTGGAGGCATACAAGGGCAGAAAAGAAGGCCTGGAGGTATATAGGGGCAGAAAAGGATGGCCGGAGGCATAGAGGGGCAAAACAAGATTTCTGGAGGCACATGGGGGCAGATTAATAAGACTTAAAATGGGGACAGAGCAGAGTGTGCTTAGCATGCACTCACTGTACAATATAAATACTCCCACCCCTTTATTTCACATTTAGTTTTATGTCTTGTAAGTTAGGCAGTAGAAGGCAGGGCCGGATTAACCATGGGGCGATCGGGGCGGTTGTCCCGGGGCCCCCACACATAAAGGGCCCCCACAAATTGCAATGAAAAGGATGGATGTCAGTGATTGCCATCCTCCTCTTAAGCACAGTGTATCACAGCCA
>WWET01005308.1:1788-17019 GCA_011038615.1 Limnodynastes dumerilii
GCAGGTTTGCAGTGCTAGGCCACCTACAGAATCTACACCATTGGCAATGATGTGCAGTGCCCATTGGATGGAGTGTGACAAATCTCCTAACATTCAGGACAATGTAATATATGTCTTATATCATGGTTTAATAACATTCATTCATTGTAAAGCACTGTATAATATGCCAGAGTCTAAATTAAGGCTACAAATAATATATTGATTTAATTAAAATATCCTTTCACCCTCATTTATGCCTCCAGCTATCCTTTCACCCCAGTCATTATTTCAGTCACTTGTATGTTTCCATCCATCCTTTCACCGCCTTGTATGTCTCCAACCCCCTTGTATGTCTCCATCCATCCATCCTTTCACCCCCTTGTATGTCTCCAGCCATTCTTTTACCCCCTTTAATGTCTCTAGTCAGGTATTCGTTTCAGCAATCCTTTCTCTCCACCCCCCAGCTATTCCTTAATGATCCATTATGACCATGGCTTTGCTATTGTCCCAGACCCAGAACTGACTGTCAAATTGATTGCTTCTGCCTTGCTGAGGAAAAGCAATCGATCATCCACAGGATGAACATGCAGAGGTGAATGGTAAGTATTTATATAACCCCAACCCTTATCCTAATCTTTCCCTGATGTTCACATTACCCTAATCCCCTCCCCGCAGCCTGTCCCTAAGATTCCCTTCCCTTCCCGCAACCTAATGCTAAGACTCCTTTCCCCACAGCCTGACCCTTAGAATCTCTTCCCCACAGCCTAAGCCTCCCTTACCTGCAAACCTGACCCTAAAACTCCTCTCCCCACAGCCTAATCCTTTAGACTACCCATAGCCCTCCCTTTAATGCCGCCCAGTCTGCGGCAGTGCAAAGAGCCTGTGGCAGCAGTTTACGAATTAATGAATGGGTAAGTACGCCAAAAAATACATTTGGAATACTTACCCATTTATTAGTAAAGAGAGACAGCCGAAAAAGAGCTTTTGGCTGTCTGTATTTTGAAAATATTATTTTCATTGCATCCCAGTATTACTTCCCCTTCCCCACCTCTGTATCCCTGAAAGACTGATGCCTACTTTAATTCAGCTTACCCTCCCTCCTATTGATTGATTGATCCATGTTCCTTTTCCTCAGACGTGGCACAGTTTGGACATAGCTGTGTTGGTCAGAGGTCTTAGTTGGCACAAGGAGAAGGGGTCTATTCATTTTGATCTCAGTGGACACAACCAGCTAGTTGGAATCATTTTGGTTGCCATGCCAAATGGTTGATTCACTGTCTGCTAGCACTGAGGGGAGCAAAGGTGAGAGGCACCTCGGACCAGTGCTGGAATCTTCGTTTTTTTGACTTTGGAAAATTTCACCTCTGACCCTCGCCTGTTATTTTTGGCCACCTTTATTCTAGTCCAACAATGATGTATAGTCCCTTTTTCAATCACTATATCAAGTGTCTGTATCTTCATGGATGTGTGTCTGGGTCTGACAGTGGCCTCAAACCTTTAGCAATCTTTTAATGCCGCTATATTCCAGAGAGTAAGACGAGGGACCTTTCCCTGGTCAGCAGAAGTCCAAAACCAAGGACCGTAAGATTTCAGCTCATCTGAACAAGCTCTGCTACAGTCTACATTTTATTAGTTTCCACTTTTGGAGTTACAATATGAAGAGAAGCTTCTCTCTATATATGGTCTGCTGGCATGTGTTAGAATGAACAGGATGCAATCGTTAATTCAACAGTGATACGGGCAACACCATAATGTAGTCTATATCAAGGGTATAGTGTCCAAAGTTCTAATTTTGACAAGATACCCATATAGATAGCTGACATTGACTCTCCCTGGTACCTGCTGTATTTGTACCAAATTTGGAGCTGATCAAGAACATTTGCACAAGCAGAAGCACAAGTATTGTACGTCACATCCAGAATTGGGTGTTGCTTGCACAACTCTGGATAGGTCTTAGGGAAAAAGGACACGCGCAAGTCAGATGGTTGTACTGCCGCAGACTTTGCCAGTCTCCTATATTTGTATTGCTCTTTTAATGTAACCTTTTAACAGTATTAAAGCAGCCCTTTAAATACTCTCTATATTATTTACAGTAAGGACAGAGTATAGTAGCGGCATTCTGCTAATATTCTGGCATGTAAAAAAAAATATATACATTTTTTTCTAACAGCAGAATTGTCTGTTAAAAAGCTAATCAATAATACATTTTACTGTTTTATATTTTTTACCATGTGTAGATTTCTGTTTTTAATACTAATAAGGCCATTTCTTCACTGAAAACGACCTGGACATTTCACTTACACCATCCCCCGACAAGGTGTAAGATTTTAACAGAAGCACAGGTTCCTTGGTCAGTTACTGCACCTATTTAAATGACTTCCATGCCCCTATTCTCATTATTATATCATGGAACTCCCTGTTCGAGGAGCACACAACACACGTATGGTCAGACAGATGCAAGGGGAGCACTGCGGCTGATCTTCTGTCCTCGCTCCCGTGTTGATCCTGTTCTGAGCATGTGCAGTGCAAAATTCCACTGCACTTCTGCCTAAAAAAGGATGAATGCAGAACTCTGGATCAGCTCCTTTTACTGTCTCTGGTACCTTCTGTGCTCTGCTTTGCTTCTCTGGTTAGTAGTCATGGATCAGATTCAGATCTCTGTGCGACTTACGTCTACCCTATTGCTGTGTCCATCAACTTAACTCGACATAACCACACGGATCTGTGTCCACATGGAACTGTTTCTCCTGTATGGCGGGGCAGATATTAAGTGCCGGTCCCTTTTACAGAAGTTCCATATGGAAGAACTTATGACACGTAACATCTGGAGGATGCACCAATGTTACACTTGCCTAAGTCCCCTTCTGAGCCTAAGTCTGAATCAGGAACCATGTTAGGAATTAGGGTTAGGTTCAGAATTATTTTAATAACAAGTACATGTCAACATTACTATATTCTATCTGACAGGTGTCACCATAATGACTGATAGACAAATTTAGGTTTGATAGACATCTACCAACCCAACTACAGGACATGGACTATATATTTCATATATAGGATGCTACACTGCGACAGTGACACCAAGTTCCCACTGTTAGTATTGCATTTTAGTCTGTAATGTATGCATACAGCTCACTCTATTGTTTCATTCTGCTACATACAATAGGATTAGCCTCTTCCTTTCATCACCCTACAGAGTTGTGTACATATCACCTAAGGGACGCAGGACATATGTGTATACCATCAATACGTGACAGTTGGTCTGCTTCGGAAGGAGAAAATATTTGGAAACTTCCCGCTTTCTGCAGTATACAGGAAAGATACAGTCACGTAACTAGAAGTGACACCTTCAAAATGACAGCCAGTTTGAAGCCATGACATCTGATATGTTTTACAGTCCCCTTTGTATGTATAAAACACTTGCCCTTCTGACCATACAACACAAGTAATCAGGAGAGCTTAGCCTGTCGAACCACGTGGTGTTGTTTTGGTGAAATAATGAAACTTTGTCTCTCTTCCTTCAATTTAAATAATTTAATTTGCTCTACTGAAACTGCTTATTGCATGGCAGGTATTTTCACGCAATGATATGGTGATGGTAACAGACCAGTGATATACCACTGTATGCGTTAAACACTGTGGCTCACTCTCTTCACACTTTTTTAAGGGCAGCAAGGATATAGTACTAGAAGGGGAGTTGACACGTCATATACCTCATGCAGTATCTGCACTGTTAAATTCGGCCCAAAACAGACATTTGTCATTAGCACCAGATACACTAGTTGGAAACTTGCCCTCATGTCACCCCTAAGATACCCTTTAAAAGATGTTACACATTCAATCCAGTGAATTTTCTGCTGTGTGCGGCTCATAAGGCACAAAGGGTGGAAGATGTGGGAAATTTTAATTTTTTCACTTGCACAGATACACATTACTGTATGGGGTTATCTAAATCAAACCTTCACAGCAAGACCTGGCATCAGTGACACTCCTCTAGCAGATGCACACTTGACTTTCAGCACTGATGGCAGCTGTCATAGGCAAACTGATACAGGAGATTGTGCACTGGTTATGCATTAGTTGGTGACACAGACATCATAGAGGCCAGACCACTAGGACCAACTTATGCAGCTCAGGTGGCTGAGCTAGTAGCCCTAGAGAGCCTTCGACCAGGCTGAAGTGAAAGCAGTAAACATCTACACTGACTCCAGGCATACTTTTGGGGTGGTTCATGACTTTAGGCTCTGTTGCATCTCTGAAACTTTTAGACAGCAACTGGTACATCTATAGCACACACACAACATATAAAAGACTGCCGACTGCCATTATCTAGCAGTATCTGTCATAAAATGGCCAGCACACACCCACAATACTGACCCAGTCTCTATAGACAATGGGAGAGTAGATGAGGCAGCCAAGAAAGTTGCAGCTTTACTTGTTATTCAGGAAATTGAGACTGATACTGACAACAGCACTAAGAAACTCTATGTATGAACACACTAATTCAGATGCAAAATCCTTGTTTTTCAAAGGAAAAAGCCCTTTGGAAGTTGAAGGTATGTGGAATGGATGTGACAGATTTATGGAACAATAACTAAGGTACGGTAGGCTGGTAGTTGACTCCTCACTTTCCTTTATACCACACATCCGTGTCCTCTCTCATTCTTGTCGTTTCCACCTACGCAACATTGCACGCATTCATCCCGAAGCTACTAAAACCCTTATCCACTCTTTAGTCATATCTCGCCTCAAATACTGTAACCTCCTCCTCATTGCCCCCTTTCAATCTATACTCAATGCCGCTTCTAGGCTCATCTTCCTCTCACCCCGCTCTACCTCTTCCTTTCCTTTATGTCAAACCCTCCACTGGCTTCCTGTCCGCTTCAGACCTCTCTTTAAACTCCTTACCCTCACCTTTAAGGCCATCTCCTCATCCACTGCTCCCTACCTCTCTTCCCTCATCAACATGATAAAGTCATTCACCTCTTTGACAAAGTCATTCACCTCCTTAACAAAGTCATTCACCTCCTTGATAAAGTCATTAACCCCCTCGACAAAGTCATTCATCACCTTGATAAAGTCATTCACCTCCTTGATAAAGTCATTCACTGTCTTGATAAGACAATCTAATCAAATCGAAATCATTGTGGTTTTCACCATCTGTTCTCACTAATATTATTAACTATCGTTGTTCATTTTTACAACCACAGTGAGAGGATCAAACAATCATTTATTTTTACCTTAACAGTGTATATCATTTTTAATCTGTCATAAACAGGCATAATTAATAGATTTATTTACTGGTGTAATGATATATAGGAACTTAGATAGAACTTACTGATCTCACTGTAGGTATTACAGACACAGGTAGGGGACTCACTTGTAGAGTCACATAACTCATTACTGTTGCAGGATGGATTGCATTGCTTCAAATCTATGGCAGATAAACCAGTTATTACCTCACAGACACCTGTATAACATAGCACACCTGTGTGCAGTCACCCGTAACTCACCTGTGCAGCATTGCAGGTTAGAATCCCAGAACCGGTTACTGCCCATGCTGCAGCAGTCATTATTGTTCATGACACACTGAGAACCAACCGGGACACATGATAAAATACCATCAGAACATAGACATCCATTCTCAAAATCACAGAACCCACCACAGTCCAAGCATTTAACAGGATCAGAGCCATCTACAGAACAGACAGACAGACAGACAGACTTGTCATTGTGAGTCACTGGAGAAACATAGAGAAACTCAGGGAAAGCATGGAGGATTGAGGTGCTTAATACTACACTGTCATTATACAACAATGTTCCAGATCCAGAACAACGCTTGTGAGGGAATTTACGCGTGGCGGAGACGTAAAATCGCCTTTTGGTAAGTACTGCGCATGCGCACCATAGAAAATACGCTCAGTAACGTAGCGTAAATGTGAACGTATGGGCCATTCACGTATGTGTCACGTAAATACTTACGTGTGGGCGTGCCAATTTTACGTGAGTCCAAAATACGTCTGAAATACGTTAGGTAGGGGGGTTTGTATTTAAAGTGTACAGTATGGGCATGCTTCGCTGCGTAAATACGTGTTGTCCATACGTACGTGTTAAGGTAGGGTTTGGAAAGCGGATCTTGACAAAATACGTACATTTAAGGGGTGTGCCAAGGGGAGTGTATAGAAGGTACGCACACGCAAAAATACGCTACGCGAGTAAACGTACGGCAAACGTAGTTCTGGATCTACCCCCATGTCCCATCATCACTGACCTGCAGACAATTGAGCTGATCCAGGAATTTGGTGGAAGTTCAGCACAAACATAATGCACTCGGTTCAGTTTTGTGTTTTTCTGCTGGAGCTTATACAAGTTTGCATTTATTTTTAATATTTATAGTTAAAATACCCCCTCTGTAAAATGGATATTCCTAGTTTCAAAAACATCGGTGCATATTCAGTCATTCACAATTTGAGGTTTCAGTATTATTTATGTGTGTAGGGACTGTTTATATTACAGTAGGGCCATGTATTGGTACACAATGACCTGCAGCTTATACCCTGTGATGGTGCAAGACCTTGGAGGAGAGTCCAGAGACTCTGAGCTGCTACAGCGCCCAGCAGAAGCTCTGACACTTTCATGTTAAATATTGTGGCACTAGCACAGAGCAGACAGATGCGGACACAGGCATATGGTGAGCATTGCACCAACTCCTGTGCTCGCTTCATGTGCACAGTGGTTTCTTGCTGTGCTTTCACCTACAAAATAGATGGAAGTGCAGCTAAGGATCAGTTCCGATGAGGAAAGAGCATGGAGATCCCTCCTTCCTCACCTCCAATTATATGGATTTCCTCATAACAACGTGACTTCCCATTGATCCTTGCTATGACTTCTTCATAGATAATAGCAATAAGTATCAATGTGAGGGTGACATTAGGACAGTGGAGCTGTTTCTATGATAACACAGTAACACATCATCTGTTTTTTTTTTTCCATTGTAAATCTCAATAGAACCACATTAAATAATATGAAAAAAGTTCTGAATATTTCTACAAACGACTGTTACTGAAACAAAAAAATCAGATTTCCTGATCCCCCCAATTCCCTTCATGTCCCTTGTGTTTATAGATGACTTGTGCCGTAGAAATGGGAAGGACTAATAAAAGGGAACGTTATATATCAATCCATCACTTACTGTAACATTGTGGCTCTGTGAAGAAAGAAAACACAAATCTTTTACTAATCGTTCCAGAGACTCTATATAAAATCAGCCTTCAAGTCAATTCATTGGCATGATCTATTGTTTATTGGTTATTGATTATTCCGCAATATAATATTAGTAGACACTATTGGCATGACCTATTGTTTATTGGTTATTGATTATTCCGCAATATAATATTAGCAGACACTATTGGCATGACCTATTGTTTATTGGTTATTGATTATTCCGCAATATAATATTAGCAGACACTATTGGCATGACCTATTGTTTATTGGTTATTGATTATTCCGCAATATAATATTAGCAGACACATTTGACATGTTCTTCCTTAGTAAACTCTGTATAAAACACATGGGATTAAATAATGTTTTCATTGTCATATACAATATATGAATAAATCGCCCTTTTTTGTGTTGGTCGGGTTTGGAGTTATTAATAATCAATCTTAAATGACTTGGATTAGATAAGAAGGGGTTGCTCCATGTTACTATGCTGCCACTTGACTAGATGTATGTAAGGGTGCTAATGTATAGCCATCTCTATATGTAACAAGCTATATACTGATACATAGTACCATATTGTATGCTATATCGTATACATGTCTGTATCATTCACTTAAATATAATACAGTGTAAAATATGCGACTGTGCTAATGAATTTGTGTAATAATAAGTTTATGCTATATGATCATTGCTGAGGAACATACAAATGATGTAGTTACATTATAAATTTCATATTCAGAATCAACTGTGCTGGAACCAAGAACAAGCTGGTTTGTGTCTATGAAAGTCTGTAATTAACACAGAGACCCCACACTAATCTCTAAAATGTACGTGGCAGAGGTCTGAGATACCTAACAATATAGTCATTATTATTCTACATTGATTACTTTAGCTCAACTACAACCTAATGAGCATAGATCTATATTACATCCCTAGAAAGAACACACACACACAACTCTCAGATTCCTTATTACCTTGAAATTGAAGTTGTATTGCTAGCCCAGAAAACTCTGTTATTCCAATCGTGTTATTATTACACTGCAAAAAGAAGAAACGTCTCAGTAATAAATGTTTGATTAATAAACACGGAAGATCATGGAATTATGAGAGAGTTATTATTACTCTGTATTCTTTAGGTTTTTTACTTTTCAAAAGAAAAAGGATTTTGTATCCTGCCCGGTGAGAGGAAATAAGAGAAAAGCATTAAAATTCATGTCCTTATGATTATTGGGACTAAGCTACTTACAGCTGCTATAATCTAAGAGCAATTCACACCAATTGAAAAGAAAAAGATCACTTGATTGCACACTTCACCTCTGTGACATTAAAGGTAGAGGGGCGGATTCCGAGTTGCACTTACACCTTTTTTTAGGTGCAAGTGTACAGCTCAGCTATAGCATTTTGCAAAGTATGGGGGGCTAATTAATCTTACATCTTTTACATGCAGGAAAATACACAGAACTCACATACTGCATAGCTTTATGCTTAATATTATAAAATAGAGTTCAGCTAAGAAACTTCACCTCTTAAATATAATTCTGGTTTCACACTGTATATGTGTCTCCCCTTGCAGCTCAGCAGGTCTACTCTTACACCTAAAAAAAAAAGGTGTAAGCACAACTCTGAATCAGCCCCAGAGTGCGCACCTCTATAACCCCTAATATTATTAGGCTTTCGTGCTGAAATAAAAAGAGTTTGAAATATCACTTGCAACATATGTAGCCAAAATGTCTATAGATTTAGAATCTAAGACTGTGTATTTCTTTCCAGTTATTAGCCTTTTTGGAATATATTTTTGCCCCAAGATATATTACACCTATGAGCGCTATTGGCGACACTTGGCATTTCAGTAAAGTAATACTGGACACTAATAGACACTCACTTCACTGCTGATGTTCTCTGAACTCTAGAATCACACAACCGTGAGCTCAATCATACCTTGTGTCTATTACACGCCACACTTAATCGCCAACTCCCAAACATATTCATCTGAACGTATTTCACACTTTTCTAATTTCAATATATGTGACTTATTAGTTCAGCTACAGTCAGGGCCATAAATATTGGGAGATCGATACAATTCTCATATTTTGTGCTTTAACTGCAGACTTTCAGCTTTAATTTGAGGGAATTTACATCCAAATCAGGTGAACGGTGTAGGAATTACACGGTTTCTATATGTGTCTCCCACTTTTGAAGGGACCAAAAGTAATGGGACAAACTAAACAATCCTGAATCACACTTTCACTTTTTAATACTTTGTTGCAAATACTTTGCAGTCAATTACAGCCTTAAGTACACTGCACTGTCTGTACACTTATATATCGCAATCTCAATAAAACACGAATAAGTGTAAAATTACAATTTTATTGCCAGCTGTAATAGCTGAATTAGAAGGTAACACACAGCTCTAATAGCTGATTATGTAGTAGCAAAAATATATGATACCCCAACAAGCAGAGATAAGGTAAGTACAATTTAACAGTATATAGGTAGTCTACAAAAAGATACTCAGCCATATATGTCAGCATGTGAAGGGAGAACCAGAGTCCATTCAAAACAAGTCCAGGTATACTGAAGAGTGAGTAATAGCCTAATCTAATCCGGAGAAGCTGTCCCTAATAAAAACTACCAACCTCACAGTCGGGCCTCACGTATACCACGCAGGTAACTCACCCTCCCCATTCTCAGCAGGCATATGAATTAGAAGTCTCGGACTTGTGGTCACTTGTGTTCATCTGGTTTCTATTACTATCTTTCGAAGGCTTGTGGGGATAAAAAGGCAGCGAGTCAGCGTCTGACTCACCTTATCTCTGCTTGTTGGGGTATCTTATATTTTTTCTACTACGTAATCAGCTATTACAGCCATGTGTTACCTTCTAATTCAGCTATTACAGCCATGTGTTACCTTCTAATTCAGCTATTACAGCCTTGTGTTACCTTCTAATTCAGCTATTACAGCTGTGTGTTACCTTCTAATTCAGCTATTACAGCCGTGTGTTACCTTCTAATTCAGCTATTACAGCTGGCAATAAAATTGTAATTTTTGGCATCATACACTTATTCGTGTTTTATTGAGATTGCGACTTGCTGTTTTTCTCTGTTGTTATATTTTGGCTGTACAGTAGCACCCCCCAATGTGGGGTAGGTCTCACTTAGCAATATATATATGTGCGGCAGAATCCTTGTGTTTTGTCACTTTAATTGACTCAGTCAGAGGGGATTTTCTTTATTTTTTTTATATTTATTTATTCATCATTTTTTCCCCTTCGATGCTTTTATAGTGTGTTATTACCAGAGACGTATAAGGACCCATTGATACACCCCTGGCTATTACTTTAATTTAAGGATTTATCACCTTAAAATGTATTGATTAAATATGGATATTTTTATCACACGCCTTCATAATAATTATTTTATTACACTTTGTTGATGTGAAGTGATACATATTTGAGTAATGGTCAGACAGCCGTTTGCCATCAATTTACTCATTATTAGGGCAGGTTACTAGGTATTAGAGCTGTGGGTCTCACTTACCCCAATGCACCTATCACTTCTGTTACAGAGACGCACATTGCAGAATATGGAAGCGTTACTGTATCCATGAAACAAAGAGGTGTTGATCTGGATTATGACCTCCTGACTCCTTCCATTTTGTAATATTATAACATTTCCATTAGCTGCACAGCTATGAACATAAAAAAATTGCATGATTCATAGAATTATTATTAGGGTGGTTCCATCATGCAGTATATTTAAACATTGACTTAAAATTAAGACCTAAGAAGCCAAATGAAATTACCTCGTCCTTCAAACCTCACCCCGTAACACCTAAAATTTCACCCAGTTCCAATTAAATATTATCACATTCCACAGAAGTCTCACCATGTTCCTCCCAAGCCTTACCACCTTCCAGTCAGACTTTTCATTATTCCACCCAATCCTCACCCGGTTCCACTCACACTTTACCCCAATACAACCACATTTCAAATCATTCCACCCAAATCTCAACCCTTTTAGCCAAACATCACCCAATTCTACCCAAACCTCACCCAGTTCCTCTCAAACCTCACCCAATTCTACCCAAACCTCACCCAATTCTACCCAAACCTCACCCAATTCTACCAAAACCTCACCCAACTCCTCTCAAACCTTACCCCATTTAACTCAAATCTCACCCTGTTCTATAGAAGCCTCGACCATCCAAACCTCACTCCATTCCACTCAAACTTCACTCTATTACACCCACACTTCACCCTGTTCCAACTAAACTCATCAATTCCCACTAAACCTTACCTGTTATACAGAAGCCTCCATCCATTGCACCCAAATCATACCCCCTTATGATCAAAGGCTCACCCAGTTCTTCCTAAACATCACCTCGTCTCACACAGATAAATGCACTTTTCAATATTAACAGCAATAGTTTCAATGTATTATCATTATGGAGTGAAAACGGTGTTTGTGTGTAAAAAACCATATTTCATTCAAAATGTCAGCGGAATGATCTGATTTCCATTCTTCAATAGCGTTCATCTTACTTCTCAATAACCAAAACTTAAAAAAACAAATATTATGACTCACCCTTCAGTTACAAGCTCCGTGGAAATGGGGTCATTTGAGTCATTGTGGGGAGTAGAATAGCATTTTTCTACCCTTAGAGCAAATAAATCTCCATTCATATATGAAGAAGACAACACAAGGTAGATGCTGGATCCAAGAACCACTTTGTTACCTTGCAGTATCGGAGAGGTGAGAGGTGATATATTCTGGTATGGGACCATGGTGACACTGAAAGTTTGGTTTCCATTGTATGGTGGCGTTTGAATAAGTATTGCACTGAAAATGGGGAAAATACCAGGATAACAATTACAATTTAAACAATTAAAATTTTGAAAGGTTTTGCTCAGTTTCTATCATAGCAAAAAAATGGTAACACCCAGAATATCTCTGTAGAATAAAAGAATAACTCAACATATGCAAATATATGGTCTCACCTTGTGTCATTATAGATGTAGAAATTCTCACTGCTTGGCGCAGTCAGGTTGTATGTACAGGTAATATTGAAGCTGATCGGATTCCGCGTAATGAGAGGTCCAGTAAATGGGTCAATTACAACAATGTTAGTAAAACTGATCTTCTCCGAGTCTTGCTGGAGAGAGAGAGAGAGAGAGAGAGAGAGAGAGAGCGAGAGACTTCTATCAGGGCCACCAAACCCACACCGCCCACCATGAAAGCCTGAATCATCCACTAGTGGGCAGTAGTGACCCGGTTGACTACCACTGGTCTAGTATAATGCCAAACTCTCCTTGCGGACATTAATAATGGATTTAATGAAATTTCCTCTGGGATTTCCTGTTTATGTGTATGGAGAAAGGCAGTCCATGACGGATCACGAAGGGAAGACTGTTCTATTGTAGTGTTAGCATAAGCCTCCCTCTGGTGTAGCCAGTGCTGTATAAACGCAGAATCCCAGCCAGGGTCTTGGCGACTTATGGTTTGGTAGGGACAAAACCACTGCTTGTACCTCCTCCACTGTAATATCCCCATTACGTATTTCCCATTGATCAGGAGTTTATTTGGGTAACTGAGCTTTTTCTAAAAAAAATTTGCCGCAAAGCCAGATTATCCGGAGCCACTGCATATATTTGGTAATTTGTTTGAAATTTATCAAGTAAATCAATCAATCTAGTTTCTTTAATCACCAAGATATGTTTTTTTCCTCATGAGTCATGGGGCCTGATCCAGACCTACGCTCATGAACGTTTCATTACCTATGATGCACTCCCATAGGAACTCCCCTTGTTCGTTCTTAGTTTAGCCTTTCTTACGCCCAGCAAACCCTACCCTAACTCTTCTGATCGTAACCGCGGGCGGCCGTAAGCTCCTTGCTTAGTTACGGCGCTTAGCACGCCCATACTGTACGATTTAAATGCCTCACCCCGACCTCGGTGGGTATTTACGAAAATCGTATGCCAGGCACGCCCCCTCGACCATAGTTACGAAGGTGGTGTGCTCAAGGCCCATATACGCTCAGAATTTCTGAGCGTAACATCTGCCTCGCGCATGCGCAGTAAGTACAAATGGCCGTTTTTGCGCTTACGACCATCGTAAAAATGTACACGAGCGTAGGTCTGGATCATGCCCATGGTTTCTAGGGTCTTTCCCGCTTTATTTACCCAGCGATGGTATTTGTTTTAAGAAAAGATTTCTAAAATCATCCTTTCTTTGTTGTGTAATTCCAAATGCTCTTCTGTAGGGTCAGAAACACAGGAATCAAAAGCCTAGTCTCATAGTTTCATGCCGTTTTTTTTTTTGGGGACTTGATAAGCCAGTTGATAAGATAATTGGCCTCTGGGTATTGCCTTTGATGTTTTCCCAATGCTCCGTATTGTGTTCGGCAAATCCCAACCGACTGCCTATGATTAGATGGGAAAAGTTTTCTGATCTAGCCAAATAGAAGGAAAAGCTCCAATGGTGATGCTTTGCCTGGGGCGAGCTAGTCCGAAATTGAGAGGAAAATAGGGGCATGATCAGATATTCTAATATCAATAGCTATAATAAAAGGTTAATGCAAATCTGATATGAAAAAAAAAAATAAAAAAATAAAAAAAATCAGAGAGAAATCAACCGTATTTAGATCCCCCTCCTAAAATTAATCTGCTTGCAGTTCTTTGCAACAATTGTTTTCAGGGAATTTCACAATCTCCCCCAAGAGAATTTGTAGCTTAAACATTCAGGCGTGTGTATCTTTCATCCCCAACATCAATATCTAGCAGAACATATCTGCCCTCCGGATCCAACATAGTATCTATAATTGAGTACTGCAGACGTCTATGGAAAATTATTGCTACTCCCCTTTTCTTGGTAAGATAAGGTGCCGACACAAACTCCTGAATCCAGTAGTCTCTCAAAAAAGTGCCTTAAGTGACTGACAAGCGAGTTTCCTGCAAAAACACTGGGTTGAGAGACTTTAAGTGTGCTGAGACCCTACGACTCATAACTGGGGAATTACAGCCATCCACATCCCACGAGATAAAATGTAAAGAATGAGAGACCATGTGTAAGCGACTAACATGTAGTGTACACTTTGTGATCCTTACCAAACACCTTTTTTGCAATGCACTCTAGCGTAAGATGAGTGTCGAGAGACTGGCTTCCTGCCCCGGTCACCGGGAGAACCAGGATATCCCTTATAACGAGCGGGATATCTGCTGCATCCAAACACTTGTACATGAAAAACAAGATAAAAACAATTAGTGCCAACTCCTAATTTTCGAAATTTTTCAATCCAAAACTGCAGTCTGTACATAAAGGGAAATGGGCACAGATTGATATCGAATAATTAAATTGAAAATAAGGTGTCAGCCAAAAAAAAGCAGGAAACACCAACTTATCCTATAACTATCTAGGCATAATATGTGGATCTAACAGAACAAAACAAACAGCTTATTTGCTATATTCTCTCCTTCATGACTTGGAAGATATAAAATTCCACAGCCATTACTGCTGTGTAGTGACCTCAACCTTTATGGGTCCAGAATAAGTATGGTCTGAATATAATGTCTTGCCTTTGCTGGATTATCAAAAACTACCACTTGACCATTGTTAACAATGCATTATTTAGGTATGAACTCGGGGTGTACACGCAGGATCCTCCGGTTGTTTTCCTTGATTCAACAAATGACATGGATACTTATACCCCTTTCACATCACCAACTGTGAAAAACCCGGGTCTAAAGACCCGGGTTTTTCCAGGAGATGAAATACCGGGTCTAAAACACTACCACTTTTGTTAACAATGCATTATTTAGGTATGAACTCGGGGTGTACACGCAGGATCCTCCGGTTGTTTTCCTTGATTCAACAAATGACATGGATACTTATACCCCTTTCACATCACATCACGTGAAAAACCCGGGTCTAAAGACCCGGGTTTTTCCAGGAGATGAAATACCGGGTCTAAAAAAAAAAAGTCCTCAAAAATCTGGGAAATTCAAGAGTATGTACCTTTCACATCACACATGAATT
>WWET01005308.1:20706-42040 GCA_011038615.1 Limnodynastes dumerilii
AAAATCCCCCCCCCCGCCTACTTCACGTAATTCGCACGTATTCGTCGCTAACGTAATTTTGGCACGCCCACACGTAATTACTTACGTTCGCAATACGTGAATCATCCTTACGTTAGAAAATACGCTACGCGAATGTGCGTATTTTCTGCGGTGCGCATGCGCAGTTCGATCAAATCTGCGAATTTACGTGTCAACCACACGTAAATTCGCAGAAATGCGTAGTTCAGGATCTGCCCCTATGTAACTGTGAATCTCACGGGCAAAATATCAAATGATGTAATACGTTTTACCAGGACACATTTGGTTAAACCTTAGAACTGCGCTGTGACGCTTTAGAGATCCATAAATTTCACTTGTAAGAATTCCAATATATGTGTCACAAATGTACAATTAAGCAAATCTTTGTATTGCACGCTGACTCCTGTAAAAGTAATACAGTTCTATATATAGAAAATATTGTATAACTTCTGAGTGTTGGCTGTCGTTAATCCCAACAACAAATGTTAAGTGATTGGAGATTGAGGAAAGAGAACAAGCAGCGCAATCGGTTATTCAACACTTACTACATCAAGTAGGACTTGTTTTAGGATTACTACAAACAATTAATCCTGTGCAGTAAGTTTAGATGGCAGGTTGCTGACTTTCATAGAATATGAAGAAAGAAAACAGGAGAATTGCTTGAAACAAATCCGTGTAGCTCAACGTAGGGATTTCTGACCAACGTTCAGCTTATGCAATGATGAAGAAGATGGGACTGCAGTAAAGAAGTTGAAACGGTGTTGCACGTAGCTTAAGTAAGAACTTTGTTGTATATATCTCCAACAGGTCTCCACATTGGGGTTCAAGGGTGTATAAGGGGTTTCAAAAGATGAGGGGAAAAAGTAATGGTGCTTGGGTATTTGATCAGACAGGCTCCTCCAATACAAAGCAAGCAGGAAATATCAAAGGGTCCCAATTCAAGATACACCATTTCACTTTCTGTTAGATGTTCAGCTGGAGAACAGTAAGTAGAGAAAGTTATACTTTCTTGATTCTTACTCTGCTGAACCCCCTCTGCAATTTATAATGCCTGGCAGTATGGACTGAGGTACTGCAGGCAGACACCTAAAGAGATGGAGCCACCGGGCTTTCAAAAGTCCCTCCACCGCAAGCACCACCAGGGGCAGGGGGTGGATGGAACACCACCCCTGTTCAGGGCTCTAATATAGTCAGTCCACTAGAGCCAGATGACCAGGGTATTGGCAGCAGTGGTAGTGGCGCCCGCAACTGACGGGTTAGGCTGCTAAGGAAAGGTAATGCAGGGAGCTGGGAAAACCACTCTATCACTTGCCTGCACTTATCCTCAGCAGATCGCAGTGAAGCAGGTGTCTTAAGAGCTCAAATTGACTCCAGATGGCTCTAGATGTAGCTGTGAGCTGGAGGAGCTCTGTAAAATGCTGCCATTGTCATAGGAGCGCCCACTGGAAATATTCAATATTAATTTAAGAGTTCTAATATTTTGCGTTTTTTTTTTAAGTTAATTGATATTGAATAAGATATCAGAGTGCCTTGACTGTTGTTTTTTTTTTTTTTTTACCATTGTGGAACACTAATTTATTTCAAATGTAATTTATACACTATTCACCAGCTGAATGAATGATTGATTCAATACACAATAGGCAGATTCTATTGAGTGCAAAGTGCACTTATTCCTGTCTATAAAGGTAGCTTAACAATGCAGATTTTATCTCGCACTTTATGATGTAGATTTGTGCAATGTGCTGTTCTGAGGCACGTTTTACTCCATAGAATCTGTCCCAATAACTGCCACAACAATAAACAATCAGCTGTTTAGATGTTAGAGGGTGAATCCCAAGCACAGCGATTGCTGCAGCTAGAGTCAAACGTCCCAGTCTTAGCACAATAGTGGGGAAAAGTCGAACTACTCACAAATAAAGTTTGGAAAGAAAGTTAATCTGATAACAATCAGTATAGATCAAACAGTACAGTATAGAACAAATACTTGGCTGATATTCTGAGGTTTCACTGGTTCTGTGTTTCTCAGTCTCATCATCCATGCTATTGTATGTGGATTGTTAAAATTCTGCTACACGTGCAGTACTGAGGCTTGTTATTTGAAAACCTAAAGTGCTCCATCAACCTTGTGCCCATTCCTGACCTTGCGCCCTAGGTGGGGCCATTGATCTTGCTGCCCTCCTTGTGACCCAAAAGACATCTTTGTCGAGTATCTTGTCGTTGCATATTTTGCTTATGACCTTATTCAAACTTTTCTAAGCTGATACTACTTAAGAATGGTCTTTTAGGAAATGACCTACCTATTACACATGCGTAGTAGGTAGTTTACACAATCTACATACCATTTAGGTACGTAGAATATGTGTGGTCTTTAAAGGACGTACTTAGAAATTTAAGGAGGAAGAGACGTGCCATGGCAGCCTCTGCCCTTTTTTTGGGTGGGGGGGATTTAAAGTAGTCGGAGAGGATTTGGAGAAGGGATCACCGTTTGTATTTTCCTTCTTAAGAAGGAAAATATAAACAATTTAGTTAAGGCAAGATGTGGGCAGATGGGTTAGATGCTGCACATAACTCATTCTGATGTATGAATACGATCCCTAGTTCCCATTATGACAGTTCTCAGACAGGGACTTGTTTACTGATAACTAGTTTTTTGTTTTATGTGAAAGATAACCGTGTTCACCTGTTAAGGAATACCGCATTAATTTTAACATATATACATGTGTTATGCACTCTACACCTTATAACTCAAATTTGCTAACCATTTTATATACGATTTGTAAAAAAGAGAGTTTAGAAATTGCAGCGCACTTACCCCTGCTGCCGATAGTGCATCCCCGGGAGATGTCTCAAAAATCTCCCATAAAGGAAAATTAATAGTGGAGTCAGGGGTGAGGCTGGGCTTTCAAAGAGACGGGGAAATCCACATAGGGAAGTGTCAATAACAACGATAAATCAATATACAACGATAAATCAATATAAGACACACACAAAAAAAGAGTACCAGTGCCATATAAAATCACTTAGGCCGTCACATAGGATACTCCATTCAACAAGATCCATTACAGACTTTTCCCCTCACGGGGAAAAAAAACACAAGGGAGTAGATAAAATAACAAATTATTAAGAACAATTCATAGTACAAAAAAAACAGTAGGTTCCTTTAAAAACAATCAATTCATAAACAGAAGTCCTTAGGAATGTAAGCAGAGAGTCCGAGGTGACCGCATATAATATGAAATAAAGCCCAGGAAAAACGGCACCGCTCGCTGCTGCAAGAGGTCCTGGTGAATGGCTTCTGAATAGTGCTGCTGGCTCAACTGAGGCATTTCAAGCTATCCTTAGCCCTTTCTCAAAGTCCAGTAGGACCTGTCCTCTATTTTATATACCAGCATAATATATACAGCTCCCTATTAATAGGCTTCTTGGCTGTTGGGTTCTTTTGAGCCTGAGGGCTTAATAATGTTTAACAGTGGCTCTTTTATTTAAGGAGAACTTGTGCCTGCCACCCTTCAACGGTCAGTAAATATAATCTATTCCTAGCCATCCACTACTTCCCCCTAAACCACAAGATTTGATTTTTTCCCCTCTGATTGAGGAAGGGATGAGTCTACTAGGGATGGGACAATGAAATAAATTATCAGTAGTACTGGTGTTTTTAACATTGGTCTTAAACATTTGTTCTGTAGAAAAAGGCTAATAAGTTAGGAAAAGAAAACTACATACAGTACAACAAACTTTTTTTAAATATAAAATTATACTATATAGTTAAATTAAATATGAATCTCCCAAAACAGAGTACTAAAAACAATTGACCATGTGAATAGAATATTAGAAGGGTTATCTGGAAATGGTGTGCTGGTGTCAGGTTATAAGTCAATATCTTGTCTATAAAGTAATATCAGAATACGAAGTGAACTTTATTTGGTCTGGATCTGTTTCATTTTATTATTCAGGCTTGAATGTAATCATGCAGAACGAGTTATAGCTTACCTGTTGTAAATGACATTTGGATATTTGGGGGGGGGGAGGGGGGTCATAAAGGCCAGAGCTCTGAGTTTGTCCAGAGCAGACCTGTGACTCTCACATTTAAAGCCCACATTTGGCTTTAAATGTGTATCCTCAGATACAGAAATTGTTCACCTACATAGAAACGGTTGTTTATTTAATATTATACGGACCCTAGTTTGAGATTTAGGATATCTTTTTATTTATCCCAAGCATGTTTAAACTGTTCTACTGTGTTACCCTCAACTACCTCAGATGGGAGACTATTACTTTTATTTATCACCCTTTTCAGAAAAGTAATTTTTAAGCACATTTCCTCAGAATCTACCACGGTTCAGTTTATATTCATGCCCTCGTGTTCTATTACACCTCTTCTTTTGAAAAATGCCACCCTCCTAGCCGGTCACAACCCTTGATATATTTGAAAGCTGCTATTGTATCCCTCCTCTCCCTTAGCTCCAAGCTGTACATGTTTAGTTCCTCTAGCCTGCCTTGGTATGTTTTGTGACACAGGCCAATGACCATTTTAGTTGCTCTTCTTTGCAGGGTCTCTAATGTATTTGTCTTTCTGGAGATATGGCCTCCAGAACTGAGCACAGTATTCTAGGTGAAGTCGTACTAACAATCTAAAGAGGCATCACTACTTCTCTCTTTCTGCTACTAATTCCTCTCCCTATGCTACCAAGCATCTGCATTTCTAATTGCTTTCTTACATTGCTTGGCTACCTTTGTTACATGAAATAATGACTCCTTGATCCCTTTCCTCCTCAGTAGTTTCTAATGTACTGCCATTAATGATATATTGAGCTTTAGGGTTTTTGTGCCCAAGTGCATGATTTTGCATTTTTTGGCATTAAACTGCAGTTGCCACACTCTTGACCATTCCTCCAGTTTACCTAGCTCATCCCTTTATTTTGTGTACCCCTCCTTGTCTACCCTTTTACATATCTTTGTGTCATCTTTAAAAAGGCATATTTCCTTATCCTCCCCATGTTAATATCATTACAGGTGATATTGCCTGTGGTATCAAGGGGAAAAGCACAGATTATTACCTGTTAATATGTTTTCCTTGACTCCTCCATGTTAGCCCTAACCTCTGGGTATGTTCCTCCATCTTGGAGCCTGACAGGAAGACACAACAGTATATAAGCCCATCCTCCCTCTGTCATGTGTGTGCTCTTTCTTCCAGTTAGGGGCCAGAGAGGGAGTGTATGTAGAGAGGGAGTACCTTTTTTTGTTTATTTCTGCAACCCAGCGACTGCTCTTTCCATGCGGCTGCGGCAGGAATGAGAGCCAGGAGGTGCAGACAGGCCTCGGCCACGCTATACGTGAGCAGCTTCCATATGTCTGTTCCTATTACTCCGAGGGCAGACAGGAAGCAACGTCAGCGGCGCACTGTTAGAGGCACTTGATTGATGTCTGTGCGGCCGTAACCCCGGGTGAATCAAATTTGAACGCGGAAGGATGATGTCATCGACCCGCGGTGCTAAATGCTCGTGGAAGCAATCAAACAGTGCTGTTTACTCATGTGGATCCCGGACCTTGGTCAGAAGAGAAGCAGCTTTAACGGAGGCAAGGACAGCAATATCATATCAGATAAGGAAATACTCTGTTGTTTTGTGCTGAATGAGGATTTTTACACATGCAGGTAGAGGATTCCTCTGAGGGAAAACTTTGTACCAGTGATTGTTATACCTTACTAGCAGTGGTGCCGATTTGTCAGGTAGGGGACTGCTTCAATTCTTTGTCATCTGCATAAGATATGAATATATACACATGTGATGATGTGTATATCTACAGGAGCCCTGATTGTTATTCCTGATATTGGCATATTTTGATCAAATCAAAGGGTTAATACCGAGGAACTGATTGCTGCAATATGAGCAATTCTGAGGAAAAACGAGCCCATTCAAGAAAGTCTGGGTGAGCATTATGAGAAGTTTGCGGTCACTTTTTAGTGTATTTTGTTTCTAGTAAACAGTTAGTATTTTTTTCTTCTAGGTCTGAGACCAGTATAGACAAAACGGACACAATGGCTAAGCACAAGAAAGCTCGCACAGAGAAATGTTCATTCTGTGACAAAGATCTGCCTGAAAACTTTTCTGGAATCACATGTGACGAATGCTTAAATAAGAAACAAGGCCAGCCTTCATCGCAAATGCAGCAGTTTGTTCACCTGATGAAATCAGCGATGGCGGAGACATTTGTGACAAAAGAAGATCTCAAAAAAATTAACTCGCAAGAGGTCCAGGTCCATAGCCAGTGATGCTTCGGAAGAATCTGTTAATGTAGAACAACAAATATTGTCAGATAATTTAGGCCATTCGGAGCCTGAATCAGAAGGATCATCAGCAGAAGCCAATTTCAACCCGGTCCTGATAGAGAATGAAGCTCATTAATAAATCCCTTAAAATAGAGGACACCAAAGAAGAAGGAAAGTTACAAGATATTCTCTTTAAGAAAAACACTAAGAATTTTCTACTATCGCAAGTGCTGAAGGACACTGTTAATAAGGAGTGGAAATGACCCGATAAAAGGCTACCGAACGCTAGAAAATTTGGGAAAATGTAACCCTTTGTGGAAGAAGACACCAGAAAGTGGGATAAACCCCCTAAAGTGGACGCAGCGATGGCCAGAATTTCGAAACACACCACGCTTCCGCTAGAGGATGCCATAATATTTAAAGACCCCATGGATAAAAAAAATTGAAGTGGGGTTAAACAAACAACACACCGTTGCAGGGGCAGCAATAAGACCAGCAGCAATGGCGGTTACCTGCAGGATTATGCGCAGTTGGTGCAACGACTTAGAGAGCAACCTGCTTGATGGCGTTAAAAGATCAAAACTCAAGTCTCTGCAAGACATTCAGCTGGCGTTGGAGTTCGTCTGTGAGGCGTCAGTGGATGCAGTACGGCTGGCAAGCAGAGCAGGGGCGACAGCAGCAGTGACCAGGGGCGCGTTATGGCTGAAACCCTGGGATGCAGATTCTCAATCTAAAAGCGAATTCACTGCCGTTTCAGGGGAAATACCTATTCGGCGAAAAAGTTTGATGAGATCATCACAGACATCGGAGGGCAAGTCGCCCTGGCTACCCCAGGAGAGGGCTAGCAAGAAAAGTTTCTTCAATCCGTCCTACAGAGGCAAGGGAGCTGAGTTTAAGGAGGCAAGATTCTACAGGCCAGGAAGACCCTATAGAAGAGGCCAGACTTCTACCTCGAGGTATGGGTTTCGTGGCCAACAAGGCAGAGACATCACAACAAACCTCAGGAACGTGGCACAATGACTGGTTACAAGATGGAGTTCATCAAATGTCCAACAAGTTTCTTCACCAGGTCCCCAGACTCTGAGGAAAGAGAAGCTGTCCTGGCAAGTCTTCAGAATATGTTACAACAGAAAGTAATGATCGCAGTACCACAGAATGAATGCTTTTAAGGCTTTTATTCGCACTTCTTCGTGATAAAGAAGGCAAGTGGAGGTTTCCAGACAATATTGGACTTAAGGAAACTTAAAAGTCTGTGAAGGTGAGGACGTTCAAAATGGACTCTGTAAAATCGATTTTGCCAGCCTTCAGACCCAATATGTACATGACATCGGTGGATCTAGAGGACGCCTACTGGCATATCCCTATACGTGTAAGCCACAGAAGATTCTTAAGATTTTGCATATTCCAAAAGCATTATCAGTTCGCAAACCTTTCCTTCGCATTGGCGACTTCCCCGAGGACCTTCTCAAAGGTGCTCATCACAATTATAGCCAGCTTACGACTACAGGGCATATATCTATAGCCATACCTGGAAGACATTCTTATTGCAGCCAGTACAGAATCTCTAGCTCAGTGTCATACAAGAAGAGTGATCTCAGTCCTCCAGCAACACGGATGGCTCATAAACCTAGAGAAGAGTGTCTTAACCCCGTCAACATCAGTGAAATACCTAGGCATGCTCATAGACACAGTAATAATGACAGTGGCCTTAACCCCAACATGGTCCTAGAAACTGAAGCAGAAGCTACAATCAGCGATGATGTCTTCACAAATCTCTGTAGAAGAATTTATGGCAGTTTTAGGCCTGATGTCGGCAGGCCTTAGAAATGAAGACCTGAGGAAGGTTTCATATGCGGGCAGCACAAACATGTTTATTACGACAGTGGGACAGAGATCCAAGCGACCTGTCTCAACGAATCAGACTATCGTCAGAAGCAAAGCAAGACTTGCATTGCTGGCTCAACAAACAGGCCTTGCGAGAGGGGAGACTCTTTCATGTACTAACCCCAGTTAGCACGGACGCAAGCAGCGTAGGATGGAGCACTGTGTGCAGAGGTCGAGCAGCTCAAGGTCAGTGGTCAAGACAACACAAACATCTACACTCGAATGTGAAGGAAATGCTGGATGTCGATCAGGTTCTACAATATCAATATCTCCTGAGAGGCAAGGCAAACATTCAGTCAGACAACAAGCCCACGGTTGCTTATATCAACAGGCAGGTTGGCACCAAAAACTGGGCGCTGATGGCGGCAGTGCATCCAGTATTAGAGTGGGCAGAAAACAATCTGCTAAATTTAACAGCCACTTATATTTCAGGGATTACTCTGAGATTACTCTGATATGGGGTCAACCGCAGATCGATCTGATGGCCTCAAGAAACAGCAGTAAAGTGAGCAAATATATTTCCTTATCCTCCCCCATGGCAGCCACCTTAGGTATGTCTTCCTCATTGCACCACAGACAGGAAAGAAAAAGACCCGGCAGTATAAGTTCACCACTCCCCTTTCCACACGTCTTTTTCTTTCCTGTTGGGCTAGCAGGCAGTCGCACATAGCAGCACTTACCCAGACTGTGGATCTCCCTGCTGCCGCCGCTGCTGTGTTCAGGCAGGGAGAAGGCCTTGAGACCGGCCGCAAGCTTGCTCTGCTCCGTATCGTGCGCCCTGTGTGAAGAGGCAGGCGCAGCGGATGACGTCAGCAACATCGCTGCTTAAGAAAATAGAGGGAAGGCGTCATTTTCTTGTAGCCCGGGTGAATCCATAGGGCAACGTGGGCTTGACGCCAGAGCAAGCGACGGAAGGAGGCTTGCTTATAAGCACTCCTGCACAGCGTTATTAGGCACTAAGGAGCTTTTTAGTTGCTGGGCTGACAGAACTGTGCATCATGAATCCTGCAGAGGAGAAAAGGTCTCATTTCAATATGTTATGGCTGTGGTGTACATAGTAAGAGTAGGTCTATTCTTAGGTCTGAAACCAGTAAAACAAGGAGTGAATTAAAGGCAAAACATAAGAAGCAGCACTTGGCTAAGTGTTCTTTATGTGATAAGGTCTTACCAGAAAAATTCTCAGTATTAACGTGTGAACAATGCAAAGGGAAGGAGCAGCAGCAACCCCCATTTAACCGAATTAATTAACTTAACGAAAGGAGCTATGGCAGAAACATTCCTAACAAAGGAAGATCTGCGGCTGTTTTCTACAAAAAGTTCAAGATCTGTTGTGAGCGACAAATCTGAGGCTTCTGATGTAGAAGAAGGAGCGGTATTTTCAGACAAATCTGAATTATCAGAAGACGAGTCGGCACGTTCCAACGCAGAAGCGGATTTTAACCCAGATCTTAATAATCTGCTGGAATTAATAAATCCCTAAATATTAAAGAATCTAAGGAAGATTTAAAGTTACAGGAGCTTTTGTTTAAAGACTCCCCAAAAAAAACAAAAACAAAGTGTTCCTGCTTTCACTGGCTCATAAAGAGATAGTATCAGAGGAATGGAAACATTCGGAGAAGAGGCTGACGGTGCCTGCAAGGATGAACAAAATGTATCCATTTCACCTGGAAAAAAACAAAAAGTGGGATGAATGTCCAAAAGTGGATGCGGCAATCGCTAGAATTTCCAGGAAGACAACACTGCCCCTGGAGGATGTTAATATTTTCCGCGACCCGATGGAAAAAAGGACAGCCACTACTATGGCCACCACTTCAAGAGTTCTAAGGAGCTGGTGTCACACCTTGGAGGCTGACATCCTGGACAGTATAAGATCTGACTTGCTGAGAACGGTACAAGAAATACATCTGGACATAGAATTTCTGTGCGAGGCGTCGCTGGATGCGGTGAAACTGGCGGCTAGGGCCTCAGCAACAGCAACAGTCACCCGCAGGGCGTTGTGGCTTAAACCTTGGGTGGCAGATGCCCAATCTAAAAATAAACTCTTGTCCCTTCCCTTCCAGGGGGAGTACCAGGGGGAAAGAACTAGAGGAGTTGATCAAAAAGATATCTGGAGGGAAGTCACAATGGCTACCTCAGGATAAGGTAACAAGAAGAGGTACAGCGAGTAAGGGGTTCAAGCCGAATACTCAAGAAGCAAAGGAGGCCAGGTCGTGGATACAGGAGGGGACAATGGTCCACGTCACGTTATAAATTCGAGGCCAAAGGGGAAAGGGTATCCAGTCTACCCTCAAGAATATGGCCCAGTGACAACTACCGATGCACTGCAGTAGTCCCAATAGATGGAAGACTCTCTGCATTTGGGGAAATCTGGAACCAGTCCACCTCTGACAGATGGGTTCTAGAAGTAATAGAATCCGGTTACAAGCTAGAATTAATAAACAAGCCAAGAGATAAATTTCTAGTCGCCAATCCCAGAGAAGTATCTGGAAAGCACAGAGCTCAAGTCAAGCTTACAGACTTTAATTCAAAGGAAGGTAGTGGTGGAAGTTCGCAGGGAGCAACAATACCGAGGCTTCTACTCAAGATTGTTCATAGTGGCCAAAGCCACAGGAGGGTTCATGACCATCCTGGATCTCCGAAACAAAAGAATAAGGAAGAGGACTTTCAAAATGGAGTCACTCAGAACCATTCTCCCAGACATTCAAAGAGGAATGTGGATGACGTCAGTGGATCTAAGAGACGCTTACTTGCGTGTACCGATCTTCAAGGGGCACCAAAAGTTTCTTCGGTTCCACATCTTCAAGAAACATTACCAGTTTTCGGCCCTTCCATTCGGGCTGTCAAGTTCTCCAAGGGTCTTCAGAAAGATGCTAGTGATCCTAGTTGCCAAACTAAGGCTACAAGGAGTGAAATTGTGGCCATACCTAGATGACCTATTGGTGGCGGCTTGGTCACAGGAGGAAGCAAACTTACACACAAACTTAGTCTTGAGGATGATACAAGAACATGGATGGATCATAAATCACAAGAAAAGTAATCTAATTCCGGTGATGAGAATTCAATATCTGGGGGTGCTTACAGATTCTCAGAGATTGGTAGTTGCTCTATCATCAGACAGAAGACAAAGACTTCTGACAGAAGCCAGAGAGATGATGACCCTGAGATGGGTAACAGCAAGGAAATACATGCAGCTCTTAGGTTGGTTGGCATCGGCCATAGACACGGTACCATGGGCCAAGGTTCACATGCGAGCACTTTAGGCATCATTCTTAAAGCAGTGGGACAATTACCACGAGAAGCTAAATCAAAAGATATATATCTCAAGTCAGGCCAAAGAAGATCTTCTATGGTGGCTACAGAAAGGAAGGTTAGAAACAGGGAAGTCGTTTGCTCCATCAGAGAGGATGGTGGTCCGTATCAATGTCCGAAGCCTACTCAAACATCAAGGAAATGAGAGCAGTGTACTTAGCCTGTTTTAAGGTTCCAGGACAAACTGTGAAACAAGGAACTACTGCTGCAGTCAGAAAACAGGGCAGTAGTATCCTATCTAAACAGGCAAGGAGGCTTGAAGAGCGCGACATTACATCAGGAAGCTATGCGAATTCTGCTATGGGCAGAGAAGAACGTCCACAGTCTAATGTCCACATACGTCGCAGGGACAGAAAATCTCAGAGCGGACTCCCTAAGCAGACAACAGATTTGCCCAGGAGACTGGGAACTGGATATGGAAATATTTGCACAAATCGTCGAAAGATGGGGTCTGCTTCAAATAGACTTTATGGCAAACAGCCAAAATGCAAAACTTCCAAGGTACTGCTCCAGGTACAGGGATCCCAGGGCGGAGCATGTGGACACCCTCTCAGTGCCATGGAAATTCGATCTTGCTTACATCTTTTCTCCATTCCTTCTAATACCCAGGGTTCTCAGGAAGATAGAGAGGGAGAACGCGACTGTCATCGCAGTTCTTCCCTATTGGCCCCAGAGGGCGTGCAACTCAGTCGACAGGCCCTGGAAGTTACCGGTAGTACCTCACCTCCTCAAACAGGGCGTTTACCACCCAGATCCAGGGGTATGGGATCTAGTGGCCTGGTTACTGAGACCAAATGCCTAGAAAGGCAAGGGTTTTCAATTAAATTGATTCAGACTCTCCTAAGGGCTAGAAAGAAGGCTACGTGCACCACTTATAGAATATGGCGTAAATTTGTCGGGTGGCGTAGTCAGAACAATAAAAAAGGTACAGATACGGCAACCATTCTGGAATTTTTACAGGATGGTCTTGAAAAGGCCTTACGGTAGCATCTCTGAAAGTAGAGATTTCAGCCATTAGCGCAGTGACGGATAAGAACCTGGCAGCCAATAAATACATTAGCATGTTTGTGCAGGCTGTTAACACGATAAGGCCAAACATCAGGCCTTTAATTGCACCATGGGACTTGAACTTGGTGTTGGAAGCATTGACAATGCCACCCTTTGAGCCTTTACAGGAGGTATCCCTTAAAATTCTTACACTGAAGGTTACGTTCCTAGTGGCGATAACATCTGCCAGGAGGATATCAGAGTTTCAAGCCCTCTGCATAGAGCATCCCTACTTAGTGTTTCACGAAGATAAAGTAGTCCTAAGGACAAGGCAAGATTTTCAACCTAAGGTGGTCACTAAGTTCCATCTGAGTCAGGAAATTGTATTACCCTCTTTTTTTCCCAAAACCTAAGTCCGAACAGGAGCTCAAACTTAACAAATTAGATCTAGTGAGAAATTTGAGAGCGTATGTTCTGAGAACGAGAACTGAAAGCCTTAGGAAGACTAAACAACTACTTGTTCTGTTTAGTGGTGTCAAGAAGGGGGCAGCAGCTTCCAATGCAGTGTATTTCAGAACATACAGTTCAAAAGATCAAATTTTTCTGGTCAAGATTAAAGCACATTCGACCAGAGCAGTCTCTACGTCATGGGCTGAGAGAGGATCAGCCTCAATAGAGGACCTTTGTAAGGCGGCTGTCTGGGCATCCGCTCATATATTTGGAAAACACTTCAGGGTGGATGTTCAGGCATCTGCGGAGGCAGACTTCGGTAGGAAGGTGCTGGCCGCTGCTATGTATAAAAAATAAAATAAAAAGTATGGATATATATGTGTATTTGTTAGGAGAGAAATTCTCTTTTTTTTTTGTGTATTCACAGTCGTCTAGACTCAAATGTTTCTTTATAGTTATAATTGAATACTCAGCGTTGAGTTAATTAAGTTATAGTTCTAATTATGTTGCCCACCCAGTGAAGTAACTTCTCGGGTAGGACTCAAGGTGGCTGCCATGGGGGAGGATAAGGAAACTGCAGATTATCACCTGTTAATTTTGGTTTCCTTGACTTCTTCCATGGCAGCCCCTACTTCCCTCCCCTGTGTTCTTTGTTTGACTAATGATATAATTTCTTTGAGCTTGGAAAGTATTCGGAGACGCGTGTGGAAAGGGGAGTGGTGAACTTATACTGCCGGGTCTTTTTCTTTCCTGTCTGTGGCCCAATGAGGAAGACATACCCAAGATGGCTGCCATGGAAGGAGTCAATGAAACCACATTAACATGTGATAATCTGCAGTTTCTCGTTTCGGATGTTCTGTCAGTCCCGTAGGACTTTTGTCTAGCCTACATCTTCCCACCAACTGTGATGATTGCACGTGTCCTCAGGAATCTGGAGAGGGAGCCAGCAGTGGTAATTGCAATACTTCCCTTCTGGCCCAGGAGGCCTTGGTTCCAAAAACTTCTCAGTCTGTTAATAGACCGCCCCTGGACATTGCCTATAGAAGTGGACATGCTGTCACAAGGTCAACTAGTGCACCCAAGCTCAGCCTCTCTCAATTTGATGGCTTGGCTGCTGAAAGGGCAACCCTAAAAAGTAAAGGGTTTTCAAACAAGCTGATCCAGACTATGTTGACAGCTATCAAAACAAAAGAAAAATTGTGGACTTATTCGTGCGCACACATCGTCTCCAGTGACCTATATTTAATTTAATTATTTAAGTAAAACGTAAGTTTTATTTGGTATACACTAAAAAACGAATATTTAAAACAAGTGTAAGGGGTAAGGGGAAGAATATGTTGACAGCTAGGAAAAAAATCAACCTCTGACATCTATCACAGAGTGTAGAGAAAGTTTTGCTTCTGGGCAAAGGACAAAGGAATAGATTACCTAGATATTGCGTCAATCCTAGAATTTCTCCAAGAAGGACTGGAAAAGAACTTGGCCAATAGAACACTGAAAGTACAGGTATCGGCGTTGTCAGCTATCCTAGGAATGGACTTCGCAAAGGATAAGTACATTATCTGTTTTTTTTTTCAAGCAGCAACTAGGATCAACACAAGATAGAGAAACCCGGTGGCACCCTTGGATCTCAATATGGTCTTCGATGTGTTAACAGCCTCTCCATATGAACCGTTGCAAGATGTACAGATGACAATTCCTAACGTGGATGGTTGCCTTCTTGGTGGTGATTACCTCTGCAAGAAGAGTATCGGAGATCCAGACGCTATGGGCAGAGCCACCATACCTAAACTTTGAAAACAAACTTGTTCTACGCACTAATCCCAGTTTTCTTCCCAAGGTGGTCTCGTCTTTTCACCTAAATCAGGAGGTGATGTTGCCTTCCCTATGCTCCAATCCCAAGAATGAGAAGGAGGCAAAGTTTCACTCCTTGGACTTAGGGCCCTGAAAATCTATACTGAAAAAAAAAGCAATCAGAAAAACAAAGCAGCTATTCGTATTCGTGGAAGGCAAAAACAAAGGTGGCCAAGTGTCAAAGCCATCAATAGCACACTGGATCAGATCATGCATCTCAAAAGCATATGTAATTACTGGATTGGAAGTTCCCAAAGTCCTTAAAATGCACTCAACGAGGTCTATGGCAGCCTCATGAGCAATCAAAGGGGCAGCGACCACGGAGGAACTGTGCAAAGCAGCAGGGTTGTCGTCCATTCATACTTTTGTTAAGCACTATAAGTTAGATATACTCGCCTCTGCGGATGCCAAGTTTGGTAGGCGGGTACTGAGTGCAGTAGTTCAGTAAAAATATATATATGTATTGCTATTTTTTGTTATAGTTTGTATTGTGGTCGCTCTCCCAGTGAATGTTAAACTGCTAGGATATGACCCAGAGGTTAGGGCTGACATGGGGAGGATAAGGAAAGCACAGATTATTACCTGTTAATGGTTTCCTTGACTCCTCCATGTCAGCCCATCATTTCCAGCCCATTATGTTGTTTTTTGTTATTATGTTAACCTGTCTATTATTTCTAGCTAAGTAAAAGGAAGACACACATGACAGAGGAGGATGGGCTTATATACTGGCGTGGCTTCAAGAGGGAGGAACGCTGACGTGGCTTCAAGAGGTTAGGGCTGACATGGAGGAGTCAAGGAAAACATATTAACAGTTAATAATCTGTGCTTTTCCCCTCGATACCACAGGCAATATCCGCTATAATGATCTTAAATTGCACTGGCCCAAGTACAGAACCCTGGGGTACTCCACTGGTCATCTTACCATCCCCAGAAGGGATTCCATTTACTACAACCCTCTGTTGTCTATCCTGTAACCAAGATTGCAACTATGCAACTATCTTTAAGTCCAATCCCAAAGTTTCCAGTTTATTTAACAGTCTATGATGTGGCACAGTGTCAAAAGCCTTACTAAAATCTAGATAAGCTATGTTTACAGCTCCCCTTTATCTAATACTTTACTGACCCAGTCAAAAAATTCAATTAGATTTTTTTGACATGATCTTCCCCCAGTGAATCCATGCTGCTTGGGATCCTGTAAGATACTGGATTTAAGATACTGTACAATTTGTTCCTTTAACAGTATTTCCATCAATTTCCCTACTACTGGTGTTAGACTCACTGGTCGGTAGTTTGATGCTTGTTCCCTACTTCCACTTTTATGTAGAGGGACGACATGTTCTATTTTCCAGGCCTCTGGAATAACCCCAGTTATTAGTGACTGGTTGAATAATTCAGTTAATGGTTTTGCCAGCACCCCTCTAAGCTCTTTTAGTATCCTCAGATGTATCCCATCTGGTCCTATTGATTTGTCCACTTTCTACTTTGAAAGTTCTTTAATACCTGCTCCTTAGTGAAAGCAGTAGTCATTGCCCTCATTGTATTGCTAGCTTTCCCATTTAAAAGTGGTTCCTTCCCCTCTCTTTATTTTGTAAATATTTAACCGAAATACTTGTTAAGACGATCTGCCATTGCCCTTTCACACTCAACAAGAATTCCACGTTTTGAGCCTTACTATACCCTCTTTCATGTGCCTCCACTCTGCCAAAGAATCACTTACACATGCCCCATTTCCATAAAAGCCACCTTCCTAAAGTGTAGCACCCTTGTCTTTGTGTGGTACTTGTCTCTGTAATTATACTAAACCGCACAAGCAATTATTGTCGCACTGTAATCACTATATTAAAAGTAATGAGGGTGCTATTCAAGATTCATATAATGTATAGGCCAAAAAGAAAAATGACTGACGTACTGTTAGTCATATTAGAACTCTTTAGAATGCACACCTCAGTCTGTTTAAATAAGAATTAGCTTTTATTTGTAACATAGTAAAAGATTCATTATTGATGCAAAACAAAACATCAAATATCTATAGAACTGTCAAGAATCCAATCTTGCAGACAATGTCAAACATATATTACACACAGCAATAAAGTTATCAACCGGTATGAAAGAAGCTGTATCAGCATAGTGAGTAAGAGGCAAGCTTATCACATCCAATGGCCATCTAAGAGGCAGTAGCAGGTGAGACAGCAACAGCCCAAAGCTAACTAAAGCACGAGGTCTAACACAAACCGCTAGCTGCCTCACAGCCAGCGCTTCCCCCGTTCCAGGTACATATGTTATCCCTGCACTCACTGTAGAAAAGGCTGTGTGACAGACAGTTCTCAGACGCGGTATCCCAGTGCACAAGGGAGCCGAAAATCCTTCGTCTTGACACGCGTTTCGTTGTCCTTTTCAAAAGATAGGATGCATGAAGGTGAGTGGGATTGAAGGGTTTAAGTACCAAGACTGACCAATCACGTTATCGTCACGTGAAACCAGACACCTGCAGAATAGGGAAACAATGTTCATGAGTATTAACAGACTAACAGGTTAAACATTATTAAAACAAAATATTGAGCTGAAAGAGGGGAACCATTACTCGATTGAGTGTGCATATATTCCAAATGGAATTGAGTATTGCTCTAATTATATAAATAGAATAGGTGTAGTATTGCTGTTGTCAGCAGCATTTTTACTGATCTTAAAGGGGAATTACCCCAAATTTTTTAACCAAAACATGTATCGATCTAGTCTCTATATATGATCACTCAAAACTTGTATATTCTACCAAGGGCTTCTATATTCCAATAGTCAGTATCAATGACTTATTCATATTGTGTCAGCCATATATAAAGTGTACATAGAGGGAACATGCTATTGCTTAATGTGCTCCCTAGAGTTAATCATAAATGCCAGGGATTTAAGGAACATAAACAACCATACTTGTTCATTTTCCAGGGTTGAAATCTTTGTATAGTATACCTTTATTTTGAAAAAAGCCTAAAGAGACATAGATCATATAATTTCAATCTTAAAATTTTAATCCTGCTAGCAGGAAGCCCCTATTCACTGACAATAAACAAGAGAGATATATCTAACCATTATCTTCACCATATGGAGCCATTAATCCAAAAAATATATATAGTGTTCACTATTGTAAAAGAAAATTGTTCAAATGATCCATTTATCGATGTTACGATCAACATGAACAAGATCAAGGCTTCCACTGTTATGATGGTTCAACTATAATCAATAGGTGGTTTTTCCCACTGGACTAGTAAATTCATGCTAAAGGAGTACATAAGGTCAATAGTGCTATTACCGTTATATGCATCTGTGTTCCTGACCGTAAGGAACCAGGCAACACATGATGCTAATTAAGTAATATCCCCAAAAGTCATGGTACCAAAACCAGATATTAAATAGATACCTAGTGATTAGTATCATAGAAAAGGTACATAAGAAATGTATTCCTTTAATCCTCCAAGATAGACAGAATCTAACAAGAAAATCCAACGTGACTCATGTTGGAGCAGTTGCTCATCAATATCCCCACCACGAAGGTCTAGGGAAACCCTCTCATTAATGAATGCCGACAAACCCTGTGGGTCAGCATTGTGGTCACTGAGAAAATGTCGGGCAATAGAGGAAAGTTGTTTGAATTTGGCAGAATCTGATCGACTGTTTCTAACAGAGCCGATGTGCCATTGACACTGCCTGACATAATCTCCCTCAAATCACTGTCTACCTGGAGAACATGAAGATGTCTATTGAGAATTTCCTTAATCTTACCGGACTCATGATTAAAATTACCAATAAATCTAACCTTGTGTGGTCTTTTCCTTTTCTTTGGAAGAATAAGCTGATCACGATTCTGATAGAGTGGCTCTTGGTAGGATCTACGCAATAAGCCTCTATTATAACCCCTCGCGAGTAATCTTGTCTGGAGTTCTTGTGCCCTTCGTTTAAATATCGAGATAAAGGATCGTTACATGTTTTGGTTTAAAAATTTGGGGTAATTCCCCTTTAAGATCAGTAAAAATGCTGCAGACGGCAATACTACACCTATTCTATTTATATAATTAGAGCAATACTCCGTTCCATTTGGAATATATGCACACTCAATCGAGTAATGGTTCCCCTCTTTCAGCTCAATATTTTGTTTTAATAAGGTTTTTAACTTGTTAGTCTGTTAAGGAAATATTGTTTCCCTATTCTGCAGGTGTATGGTTTCACGTGACGATAACCTGATTGGTCAGTCTTGATACTTAAACCCTTCAATCCCACTCACCTGCATGCATCCTATATTTTGAAAAAGGCAACGAAACATGCGTCAAGACCAAGGATTTGCGGCTCTCGTGTGCACCGGGATACTGCGTCTGAGAACTGTCTGTCACACAGCCCTTTCTACAGTGAGTGCAGAGATAACATACGTACCCGGATCGGGGGAAGTGATTTCCGTGAGGCCGCTAGCTGTTTGTGTCAGACCTCGTGCTTTAGTTAGCTTTGGGCTCTTTCTGTCTCACCTGCTACTGCCTCTTAGACGGCCATTGGATGTGATAAGTAACCTTGCCTCTTACTCACTATGCTGATACAGCTTTTCATACCTGTTGATAACTTTATTGCTGTGTGTAATGTTTGACATTGTCTGCAAGATTGGATTCTTGACAGTTCTATGAATATTTAATATTTCGTTTTGCATCAATAATGAATCTTTTACTATGTTACAAATAAAAGCTAATTCTTATTTAAACAGACTGATGTACTGTCAGTCATATTAGAACCCTTTAGAATGCACACTTCAGTCAGTTTTCTTTTTGGATTATACTAAACCGTACTATTTGATGATCACTGGATCCTAGGTTTCACCCACACTTACTTATGAGATTCTGTCACCATTTGTAAGCCCCAATATAAACTCTTTGCAAATGAGCTCTCTCACCAGTTGCTTAGGTCCCCTGTAATGATTTTAAAATGGAGCTTGCTGAAGACACCCCAGTTTACATCAGGTAGCTTAAAATTTCCCATGACAATTGCCTCCCATTTTAATGTCATTTTAGCAATTTCTTGCAATAAGACATTGGGCCTGATCAAGAACAACGCATCGGAACGAATTTCTAAGTACTGCGCATGCGCAACATAGAAAATACGCTCATTAGCGTAGCGTAATTGTGAACGTATGGGCCATTCACGCATTTGTCACATAAATACTTACGTGTGGGCGTGCCAATTTTACGTGAGTCAACAATACGTTCGATTTACGTGAAGTAGGTGGAGGTTTGTATTTAAAGTGTACAGTATGGGCGTGCTAAGCGGCGTACGTTCACGTAGTCTATACGTCCATTAGCGGATGTATGCTGTTAAGCGGAAAAAAGTTAAGGTAGGGTTTGGGAAGCGGAACTCGGTGAAATACGTACATTCAAGGAGTGTGCCTAGGGGAGTGTATTGAACATACGCGTGGAAACGTATTGCACACGTAGTTATGGATCTACCCCATGGTCCATTTCCTCACCTTGCCCTGGTGGCCTATATATCACTCCAGTATGAAGAATAACCTCCTGGGTTTCTATGTTTACCCAACGTGCCTCAGTTTTTTTTTTTATCCAGTACTCCCTATTAAAGTTGAATTTAACCCTTCCTTAACATACATTAATACGCCTTCTCCAATTTTTCCTTCCTAAATAAATTATAACCTAGTGTAGCTAGGTCCCAGTCATGATTTTAAATGTTCTGTGATTCCCACAATATCCAGATTATCCCTTGACATTATTGCAGTTAGTTCAGGGATTTTATATGGTATCTTTTAACAAAGGAGTTGCTCTATATAAATATTCTAATGCCAGGCAGTGAAGACCTTTGCATAAGTTTTTTTGTGTTTTCCCCTTTTTATTTCAAAATAAACTGTTTTGCGCATTGTATGTCATTTTGTTAACATTTATGTAAATAAGTATTGTGATTTTTTTTTTATATTAAATATCATATGTCTGTTCTTACGAATTCACGTGTCAGACCTGCTTGGTTATCAAACACTTATAGCCAAATTTACTAAGCTGTGGGTTTGGAAAAGTGGAGATGTTACCCATAGCAACCAATCAGAGTTTAGCTAACATTTTCTATTATGTAATAGGAAAGTGAGAGCTAGAATCTGGTTGTTATAGGCAACATCTCCACTTTTCTAAACCCACAGCTTAGTAAATCTGGCTCTTAGGGGTAATAGAAGATAACATTTTGAGTCTATGATAATTCTGATAAAGCATACTGTGCTAGAGTTAGGTTCTTTAGATATACACTCTGTTAGAGATCCTCAAGACTGTTCAGTATAACCCTATTTCAGTCCACAGCACTTTTTCCACCCACTTTAAATCACACTTCAATCAACCGGCCTACCACCCATTAAAACACCAGTTAACAACAGCCATATAGGAATACATCTTTTCTAGCACATCAAAGAGATGCAGCTACTGCTGATAAAGAAAAAGAAATGGCTATAATCAGGGGCGTAGCTAAAGGTTCATGGGCCCAGGTGCAAAAGGTCAGCTTGCCCCTCGTCCTCCACATACAGGCTGTTTGAGGTGCGCTGCG
>WWET01005308.1:57667-81461 GCA_011038615.1 Limnodynastes dumerilii
CGGTTTCACATCACCACCAAAAACCCGGGTTTTTGCAAAATGCCGAGTTTTTGATGAAAAACCCGGGTATTTGGTGGTAATGTGAAAGGGGTATTAGTTATACTTAGGTCAGCCTCCCAGGCACTACAATGGGGATCCCCTGAACCTGCACCATTAATAAGAGAAGAATACAGCCATGAGATAGGTTTAATTGAACCCAGATTTTTAAGAAAGGTTCAGACTGAGGCAATTTGAATCTCCATACTCACTCCCTGTAGCTAAGTCATTCCAACGATTTCACAGAAAATATATGTTGGATGCTGTCATCCACCTGTTTTTGTTCAACTTTTCTGCATAACATTGCAAGCAGCCTGTGTAAATTGGCTGTCATTCTTATTTCTGGATCTGGCCCTAAATTATTATGACTCTTAGGATAGAAATATACGTTTGTGTTTTTCTGTGTGTAAGTATGCCATATGTAGAAATAGAAAAGTATCTAGGAGATGGGCCTTGAATCGTACATTAATTTGGGTACTTATTTTTAGTAGAGATTCAGCCATACGTTTAGCATTGCAGACATTGCTGTTTTAACTGAATTAATTTAATAACTAGCGTGTCTTTTGTTTTTTTTGACTTATCAATTAATTATTTGAGGAAGAGAAAATAGAAGACAACTCTAACTGTGCCATAAACAATCAAAAAGAAAAAAGATAAATGGAGAAAATTAAAAACTTAAAAAAGGATTTGTTGGGTATGATATTTTAATATAATTAAAAAAAAACATTAAATAAAAAATGTAAATGTAGCATAAATTAGCAAACAACAGACATTTGGCATACTGGTTTAAATAAGTGTAACATTTAAAAATCACAATAAACCAGTGGCTTGCTTGGTCAGATTATATTCAAGAGGAAAGTAGACAACAGCGTTTGTCAGTCTAGGTAGTCATGTACCGGATTTGTCTCCTGAATTGCCTTCTGTCAGTTTAATAAAGTATGACTGTACTGGGTTGAAATGTGTAATTATAATCCTAGGTATTGTTTTGTTATTATGCTTATACCTTAGTCTCTCTCAATTATTCCTTGACTCAATATACTGTGGTATGTATTGTTCCACTGTTAAAATGCTGTAACTCAAGATGCACACCTTCCCCCGTTCCCCTCCCTTTTTCTTTATTCTGTACCCCCCCATTTATATTGAAACTTGAATACAAATTTATTGAAAAAAAAATCACGATAAAAAAATTTAACATTATTCATTTACCGGTATTAAAAAAAATGTAAACAAAAGGCTACCTTGACACTGTTGATAGGCTTTTATTTAATAGTTTAAAACCATAGCTTTAAGTAGGTGAGCCTTATGTGTGTTAATTACTCGCACATGTGCATTAATTTAAATTACGCATCAGCTGATGGCTGTGTGCAGTGTGTATAGACGCATGGACTTTAACATGGTACGACAGGCTTCAGCAACTTATGAGTGGTCGAGGGCTACCTTATCTTTTCCCATGTGTATGTTTTGCTATGCAAGGCAGTCCAACTTGTGAATCTCTCGTAACTGCATTGACACACCCATACTGTACATTAGTAGTCTGTGTGGAGCTCATTTGCATTAATTGTCTTGCCCCTCTGGCCACACATGCGGGACTTGTCTCGTGCTTATGCGTCCATCAGTCGTAAGGCAGACGTCTGTGTGTGTGAATCAGTCGGCTATGCAGATTTTTGTGTTCTGGGCATGCGCAGTTTTAAAAATCGTAAAAACAGTTAGATTGCACACTTCCACACTTCCAGCACTCGCTGCATCCCAGTTCACACGCGCCGCCATTGTCCCTGCAATGCGTCCCGGGTGTTGCCTAGCAACTCGGAGACGGGCCAATTAGAAGAGGGGGCGTTCCTCTCTTCCCTGCAACGTGTCCCAGTGCTCTAGCAACGGGACAAGCACCAATTAGCGATATGGCGCGCTCAGGCTCCCTGCTCATTGGTCATTCCTTTCTTTGAAGCCCAGGCAGCTACTGCCCGTGCTTTGCTTTCTCTTTTCTTCTTACCTCTTGCCTCGTGCCATTAATCTTTGCCTTGTGTCTTCTCTTGATTTCTGAGTGCCCTATTCCTAGTTAACCCTCGTGTTCCTTTTGTTTACCCATCCTTACCTTGCTCCTTGCCTCAGACTGCTTGTTTGTGTCCTGGTGTGTTTGTGTGAGTGCGAGTCCCTGTTGTCACTCACTGTTCGTTAGTTGTGTGGTGTATTTCCCACTGGGTTCCCTTTCTCTCTTGTCCGTCTCTGTGTTCATACCCACACGCATAGTAGTTGTCCGGCGAATGCCGCGACCTGCCTTTGTCCTGCAGCCCAGACTGTCCCCACCATCAGGGGCTCCAGTGAACACCAGGCTCTGGTTAGACTCCGCGCCCTGGTAAGCAATCTCCTACCACTTATGTGTGAATACGGTCCTATATTATTATATTATTATTATTGTTATTATTATAATACAATTATTATTGTATAATTATTACTTTTTTATTGTTTATTATCAATGCTGATAAAATAGTTTCTTCAAAGCACATTAGCACAAAAGTTGCAAAAAAGTAGTTAGTTACAGCAGAGTTGGGGCATGTGATTTGTGTAGCTGGATGTAATTTGATGCTTCCCAAGATTCCATGCTTTGTTCTGGACCACCCTAATTTGCATGCCTAACCATCACTGCTAGCCCTTTACCCTAGCTTTTGCATATACTGGCCTTTTTCATGGATTTGATCACTGGTATAAAGCTGGCTGTCCCGCCTTCGCCTTTTTGTGAATTGAACAATAACCTCTTCTTTTCTCTTTCTGTACTTTTTCAGCAGTTCTTTGAGCCTTGACATTATCTGGTTCTCTCTAGTTTTTCATGGATTCCTCTTTTATCTGCACAAAATGTTTTAATGGTTTACTTCTGACTGAGCTCCAAGCTTCATTTATAGTACTGACTAAGTTTCCATCTCCCTTTAGAAGCAGCTTGTGGTCATCTCCACATACTTACCTTATAATGATGTAGGAGAGGAACATTTGGGTAGATCCAGAACTACGTTTGTCGTTCGTTTATTCGCGTAGCGTATTTTCGTGCGCGTAAGCTCTATACACTATGCCTAACCATCACTGCTAGCCCTTTACCCTAGCTTTTGCATATACTGGCCTTTCCATGGATTTGATCACTGGTATAAAGCTGGCTGTCCCTCCTTCGCCTTGTTTGCCGTACGTTTATTCGCTTAGCGTATTTTCGTGCTTAACTTTTGCCAACGTAACCGCAGTGATCCGCACACGCACGTATGGGCAACACGTATTTACACAGCTAAGCACGCCCATACTGTACACTTTAAATACAAACCCCCGCCTAGTTAACGTATTTCAGACGTAATTTGGACCAACGTAAAATTGGCACGCCCACGCGTAAATATTTCCGTAACACATACGCGAATGGACCATACGTTCACAATTACGCTACGTTACTGAGCGTATTTTCTATGGTGCGCATGCGCAGTACTTACCAAAAGGCGATTTTACGTCTCTGCCACGCGTAAATTCGCTTGCAAGCTTTGTTCTGGATCTGGCCCATTGATTGAAAGATGGGAATAAACATGATGATGAAGGTATGACTCCTAAATGTTACCAAAATATTTACAGCCATTTACCTAATATGTAAAATGCAGATGTTCCCTTTAGTCATCAAACTTTACAGAATAATAGAAAAACTAACTTTGTCTGAGGGGGTGCACTTGAGTATATGTGACACCATTTTAATGCTATTGTATCCAATCCTGTAGAATTAAGCAACTATTCTGTTGTTGTTAAATGTTTACTTGTTTGTTACTCGTGTTTCCTGCAGATGTGAAAATTTCTGCTCTATAGTTCACTTTCATTTTAGCATTCAATTAGGAAGCTAGGAATTTGGAGTGTTCAGCAAGTGGAACCTGACACTGCCTCCAGGATCTTAACTAGAAGCTCTTAGTTTCCTGCCATTTCATTTGGTTTTATCAGTGAATGTCAAGGCTTCAAGATGCACTAGAGACAAATATAGTGGCGGGAGAAGTGAAGCAAACCTTACCTGCTATCATTATGCTTCAGATTCACATATTGGTCCCTGGATTGCCTCACTGAAGTTTTTCATATGTATAGCACTATTTTATTTAGCTTTTTAATCTGGTGCCATAGTTGTTTTTTTATCATGATACCCTTTTATTAGGAACCTTATACATTTCAATAACATTTTTGAAAATTGCACAAAAGTAGCTGCTAAAAATGATGTATCTATTTAAGTACCACTCATCCAGTATCCATTATTGGGTTAACTGATGCCTGAAGTTTTGTCAGGGATTACAAATTATCTATAATAATTCACTTTTTTACTGCCTCTTATTAATTACTCTCCCCACTGCTTAAACTAAACAGATATATCTTCCCTTTTGCTGACATCCATCTTGCTTAGGTAGATTTAGACTCTTCACAATAGAGCTGTGTGAGTTCTGTTTCTCATATTCAGTTTGCAGTAATGTAATGTGCAATGTGCACTGAAACTTTTGAACATTTTAAGCTGGAATGGAAGAGTCTGAGATTTTAGTTTATGCATAGTTCTAGCAAATGCATTTCTGAAAATCAGAGAGCAATGCATTGCAAAATGCCCTATGCACAAAGCAAATCAAACTTTTTTGCCTTGATTTGTACTATAGAATCTTTGTGAAGTAGGCAGAGAGCTTAGTTTATTCATCTTTTCTCTCCATATAGACCCAAGTTGAAAAATTTGAGTGGACACATTATAGTGTTATTGTTTTCGGGTGAAAGAACACAACTATAAATTTATAGTAGGTCATATGTATAGGCTGGATGTTTTCAGGTGTTATCATATACCATAAATAACAACCCTGTGAGAAAGGTCAGGGTATCCCTGGGAGAGCAGACTAATGTCTTGCATCATATGTATATCAGAATGCAATGGTGCAAGAGCAAAATGTCTCAAAAGACTTTCCCCCACATTCCACCTATGACAGAGCATGCAAGACATCTTTGAACCTAACCAAAGCAGAGTTAAGAAGCTAATAACATAGATTATTGCTGTGGTAAGATTTTATATAAGTAGTATTTAGTAATGTGAATTGCTCTTTATTGCCCTGCCTGGTATCTGTCAGTCAGAAGATGTGTGCATGTGTGTGAAGGTGATAAGATCAGACCTAATGTAGAGCATGTTAAAGACACAAAATACACATACTTTTAATACCTTTTTAAAATGATATGATATTAGGCATTAGATATTTTTCTTTTCTGGAATCTCAATTTGATTGAATTGAATGCAACATCTTCTCTTACTAATCCCAGCACAAAAAGTTTTCACTGCGTAAGTTAATGTGTCAGATAAACTTGGTTCTTGGTAATAGGTAATGTATAGTGGGTGCAGTAAACAGGGGGCTATTAGTCAGTATAACAGACCAGGTGGCTGTTTTTATTAACCCTTTGTCACACATAAGTCATGAAGCATCAGGTGAAGTCCTGTCTGGTTTATAGTAAGGCATTAAATTTTCACTAGGCAGAGTCTATGGGGCTGATCCAGAGCTACGACGTTACACTGAGCGTTTTAACGCTCAGCGTAACATCGCTGCTCTGCCCCGACACTCCCCCTTGTTTGAGTGTATTTACACTCCCTTACGCCGGCTGAAGGCTACCCTAACTTCTGCCGGCGTAAGGGAGTGTAAATACGCTGGGACGGCGGCGTTAGTAAGATAACGCCGCCCTCCCAGCCTAATTACCCTCCCTCCCCCCGCCTTCCTGCTCTAACTGCAGCGTAGCTACGTTGCTACGCTGAAGCTACGGATCGCAGATCGGGCGTTTCCGCACCTACGCCGGACAACATCTGCCCGGCGTATGCACAGATTGGCTTTTTAGCCGATCTTACGCTTAGGCCCGCCGTAGCTAGTACGGCGGGCGTAGTTCTGGATCAGGGCCTATAACACCAGTAACAAAACAAAAAACAAAGCACAGGCTGCGCTTCGAATTCAATATATGAAATGTGTGCAAGTGTATATATAAATGGGAAGTTGCAGCCAAGGACCAAAATGAAAGTAAATTGACACACATCGCTGTAGTTTGAAAATTGCTAATGCAAAAACGCACCTTAGTAAATTCAGGACAACTACGATGTTGGGCCGTAGTATAACACAGACACATATGAATATTTTTGGGGGGTCCCCTAAACTAAAGCAAGAGCCTCATTATACTTTTTCTTGTAGAAATCTGATTTATTTAATATTGTACTCAGTCAGTACTCTAATATCAGAGGCGTAACTAGGTTTGATGAAGCCCAGGGCAAGTGAAAACAATGCGCCCCCACCTGTTAAAAAATAATAAAAATGTAATTATGGCACCCCCTTGCACCTGGGTGTCCATCAGCGCCCAGGGCATGTGCCCTGTAAATTCCATCCTAATATGTCAGACAGGGCTGGCATTGTATATCTTAGCCTGTCAGCGCTGAGGCCATTTTACATCTTAGTCTGCCAGAATGTACACTACAGTTGGAATATTGTATTGGTATAGATATATTTCTCATGCAGTGCCCGTCGCTATATACACATCATTTTGAAAATAATATTTGTGTATTGCTATAGCTGAAGTGTATACTAAGACGGCCCTTTTACATATTACCTGGTCATTACATACACTTCTTTGTAAACAGTCTATGAGCCCTAGACAATTAGGTGCGATGACAGGAAAAAGCTTGTAGTGTGCTTTTTTCCCATCATTTACAGTACCTAAAATTCAGTGATTTTTATGTGCACCTCTACAGGGTAAGCAAAAAAGCTTCACACCGCAAATATCGCGGGTGCAAAGCTAATTGAAATGGGCCCTATAACTGTAATGGTACATTTGAATTATCTCACTGTGTCTGTCAGTAAGAGGCAAGTGCTCAGGCCTTATGTATGTTTCATGTGCTGTGAAAACTGGATTCTTTTATCCTGGGGAGTCCTTCCTTTGGGATGTAGACTGTAGGGCATAATTAGGATGAAAATTGGTAGTAACAAATTAACATACAAACTCCACACAGATAAGGCCTAGTACACAGAATCGAACTCATAACCTCAGTGCTGAGAGACACAAGTGCTACTCACTGAGTAACCATACTGCCCCACTAAAAATGGTTATGGTGCATAAATGTGAATAATACCTAAGGGTTTAACCTAGCCCTTACTGTACAATTTAAATACCTCCCACCATACAGATATTATTTAGGCATGCTGTTGTGTCCCACCTGTCATAGCGGAAAATATAACATATGCAATTAATATAGTTATATCTGAGCTAAAATCTTAAAAGTTGATATAGCCAGCATAGTGATATTTTCAGAACAAAACCAATTATATGTAGATGAGGGCCCATCTAGCCTATAATTATAAGGCTACCAATGAATGTTAATTAATTATACCAATGGTGTTAATTAGTGTTCAACACTAACATGAACTCTTAATTAGAATACTAAATTTATCCATATGTCCATACGTAATATTTTCCACTGTGACAGGTGGGACGGAATGGCAAGCATATATCATATCAGCACGCCAAAACATTCTTGTAGGTTAATTGGCTGCAGACTAAAATGACTCTAGTCTGTGTGTGTATGTGTTAGGAAATGTAGAATGTACCCCCACTGGGGCAGGGACTAATATGAATGGGAAATATTCTATGTAAAGGGCTACACTATATAGAAACATGTAACAAATAAATGTTAAGGTAAGGTCCCGTGCATGGAAAGCCATGAGTGTGGCAGGAGTGTTCTCTCCTTGCACTTATGCAAATTAGGATAGCCCGAAAGTGCGCTTGTATAATACTATTAAATCTGGATCTGGACCAGAATTCTGAAACACATATAGGGCCTGATTCAGACTTAAAAAAGAGCTTGAAAATAAGAGGGGAAAGTTACTCCTGTGCTAAACCATGTTGATTGCAGGGGAGTCATATTTCATCTGCTGCAAACAGTATTAGAATTGAGAGGTGGCATTTCTAAATAACAGTGTGATAGTAAAGCTGGTCAGTATCTGTGTGTAGTAAGCAATTAAAAGATATATCCCTGCATGCAAAGAATTTTGCGGGACCTCGTCAGACGGGTAAGAATTCGTAAATGTGGGTGGTGGTATTTCTGGATTACTTAAACAGCGCTCTCTGTGCTGTTATTAGTAAATGGAGCCCAAAATGTCCTAAATCTTTGTGCAATTGTGTTCACATGCAACACTCTTGTGGGTCAAAGGGGTCAGGTAGTTTTGTGGACTAGCGAGTACTTAGCAATTACATGAGGAGGACCACTTTAACAAAATGTTTGCAATCCTTTTTTTTTATATTATAGATCCAACTTTAAAAAGAAAATATGCCCCGTTAAAGGGCCATACTGACACTGCAGACAGGATCTCACACACTGCACAGCTCTGGTTTCTCTGTGGGAGTCGTCTGTAGTATGAATTTCCATTTGATGTCTCATGCCTTCTGAGCAACACGAGGATAATATAGTCAAAGCTGTATTCAGAGACAGCATCAAAGTGCAAACTGCAGATGGCTTTAAGATAGCAATTACAATGTGCCTAAGTGAGAGCCACAAGGAACATAGAGAGGCATTATTTACTGTAAAGTGCTTAAGGAATATGTATTTTTGTGGGAATTCCATAGAGCTAAAAACAATCCAAAGGTGCTTAGTTCTCCAATTAAGATATGACAGGTAGGAATTGATATAACGTCAAAATCCTGTCTATCAGTAATAGATTGACAAACTTTAATCAAATCTTAAATAATATAATATAATATATAATATAATATAATATAATGTGTATATGCCAATTGCATAAGCATTAAACTGGAAGATTTGTTTAACAATAAATTCCCTCCTAGGCTATGACTATCTTTAAATGTATAAATTCTTGTTATTAATATATACGACCACACAAAATCTATATATCTACAGGATATGATTACACAGGGAGTATAACGATAAGTAACAGGCAGGGACCTGTAATAGTGTAGTCATATGATGACCTGGTATATTTATGTAATTCAGAACCAATAATTCTTTGTTGTAATAATCATGTGTGTGATGGCCATGTTCAGTGTATGTGATGGTCTAATCAGTGCTTTATAAATGCAACCCTGTGGCCAAAGTCAGAGATCGTATTTATAGCGATAGACAGTCTGATCCGGTGGTAGTCATATTCCCGACGCAAATAATCCCGCCGGAAGAAATACCTACATGAGTTTCCCTACTGACGAAATACTGCCATGTGAAAAAATCCTGCCAACAAAAATTACCGACAATTTAAATTATCGACAAGAATAAAGTCCCACAATTAACAAATCTTGACAATATAATCCCGACTTGAAATAATTTTTATTGTCACCTTTTTTTGCAACACCTACCGATGACCGGACAGGTAAATTGGGTAGTCTTAGGGTTAGGCTGTGGGGAGGGGATGGAGCTTAGCTCATACCAAGAAAGGCTAGAGGAACTAAACATGTATAGCTTGGAGCAGAGAAGGGAGAGGGGGGACATGATTGCAGCTTTCAAATACATCAAGGGTTGTGACCAGCTAGAGGAGGGTACCATTTTTCAAAAGAAAAGGTGTAATAGAACACGAGGGCATGAATATAAACTGGAGGGTGGTAGATTCAAAGGAAATGTGCAGAAAAATTACTTCACTGAAAGGGTGATAGATAAGTGGAATAGCCTCCCATCTGAGGTGGTTGAGGCCAATACAATAGAACAATTTAAACATGCTTGGGATAAATATAAGGGTATCCTAAATTATAAACCAAATTGAGGGTAAATAGGGTCTAGGGTCAGTATAGTTTTGATTAAACAAATGGGCAGACTAGATGGGCCATGTGGCTCTTATCTGCCGTCACTTTCTATGTTTCTATGTAGATGCATTGCACATAATATAATAAACAATCCGTGAGAAAATTTCTGTGCAAACATTTATTAAATGCATGAGGCTGGCTACACTATATACGATTATTCACTGATCAGCCAGATTATCATATTGATGTTTGGGAGCCCCAATTTTCTAGTTGTGTGTGCACTATGAGATGTCCTTGTCACAACCCTGACCTCACATGAGGCTTTCGTGACTTAGCTGGGGCTCAAGGGGCTAATCACAACAGCCATCTGGTCTGTTCTACAATGACTAATGCCCCTTCTCCCACCCCAAATATGACTTATTACCAATGAACTGCCACCACCAAGACTATTCACAGGAGGTCTTAAGTTCTCCTTTACCCAAATCAAACACAGTTATGCTTTATCAGAATTATCATCAACCCAGAATTACCTCTTCAGTAACACCCTTCAGTAGCGTTTAATAAACGAGCTGGTCTGACACGTGAATCCGTAATAACAGAGAGACATAAACTTATTAATTGATATTTAATATGACAATAATCACAATGCTTAGTTACAAATAATAACAAAATAGACATACAATATGCTAAACAGTTTCTTATAAAATAAAGGGGAAAAAACACAGAAAGACTTACACACAACCTTTCCTGCCTGGGATTCAGCAGGTTACTTGGAAATATGGAACGCTTCCTTCCGTCCAGAAGATCCCATGAAGTGAACACCAATTATGAATCTATGAAACCTTTTTAAAGACAAATAACTGCTCCTCTCCAAGTAGCCCCCACCTTTGTCACAAGAGACTAGAGAAACTCTTCTGCAGAGATCTAGCTTTTATGACCCCCCTAATATACTGATACTTTTACATAGTGTCATAAACTGACCAGTCCCCTTGCTCGTTCTGCCCCACTACCTTCAAGGCATTTCCATGAATTACCAGACCCTGGCCAAACAGAGGTCACTCTATAGTTTGATATTAATTGATACCCCTGATATTTGCTTGTATCCTGACAGTCCCCATCAATGAATGGACCATTTTGCCTATCTTGGGGATAATGCCTAGTGTAATACTGCCACAAATTGCAAGACTAATTTGAAATGCTACACCTAACATTGACCAGATGTATCTGTCAGCATTTGTTTCTGGTTGCCATTTAATTTTTTTTGTTTTAAAAGCTCTTATCTTAAACATGGACTTCCTTCAAATTGAACTTGTATGATAAGCTTACAATTGCATAACCACGCAATACAGAAGGGGGAGTAACTGTAATGTTCTTTTAGTTGTTGTACCTCCGCTTTTGTATATAAATTTACAAATAATATTTAGAAATTATTGCATAAACACCAAGACCATACTGCACGATCTGCATTTCAGATACCTCCCACCATGTGTATGTCATAGGCATAGTGAGTGGACCCACTCCAAATGTGGATAAAGATTTCTGCATGGGAACACAGCATCTGTTGGACACATCAGCTGCACAAGAGCAGTACAAACTGACAGACAAGCTATGCCCTATGTGTAAGTTGCCGGTCAGTATTAATTCTGGATTCAACCCTATAATACAAATTTAATGCTAGACCCAGCCGTTCCCCCACACATACACTCAGACAATGAGACCTAAAACCAGACCCTCTCACACAAATAATTTATCTCTAAATCAGATCCTTAACAATTATACTTTATTTCTAATTCCACAAGTAAAATCAACCCAAGCCTCAAAAATTGATAAATGAGATCCCTACAATCATATCTCTATTATACACCCTTAGACCTAGAAATCATACCTGGGATTACCTCTTCCAATCACAGCCACTTTTTTGTTGCTTGTTAACAGCTCTAGCCATCCAGCAACCAGTGTGTTAGATATGCCAGCACTCTGAAGGGTGGAAAACCAGTGCTATTTAAAATGTAATCACTATAACAGAAGCCTGTGGTGCCCAATTAACTGTGTGGCTGTAGCACTTCACTGACATGACAGGCATTAGTGTGCTGCCATGCTTCTCTGATTCAGTTAAAAACACCATCCAGTGCAGCCCAGGGTGTTGCAGTGAAGATCGTGTGTCAGTGCACACTGAAGTTTTCTACAGACATGGGGACATGATTGATAACAAAAATTAGGTGCTCCCAAAAAGCAAATGAAACGATCAGCTGCTGTTTCAGTCTATTCTGCAGGATCAATACACACTGGTATTTTTGAAAGGAAGGGGAAAAGGAAAGGGAAGAAGGATAGCACAAGGGTATAAAGGCAACGGGAAGTCAAAACATGTATATAGTAAGATATTAGGTGCTACACACAGTTCACAAATATGCAAATTAGGAGAAAACAAAAAGCCAAAGCTAGCTAGCTGTGGCTAGAAGTGGACAGACGAACTGCTTGGTGCACACTAATTAAGTGTCAGGAAAAATAGGAACACCCAATACAATGTAAATTCTAATCTTTAATCAGGAGTAGTTGAAAATACAAACAAATAATAAAGAAAACAACCACACAAAACAGATATCTGTATAATCAATTATAGATCCTAGATAATGATCCAGCATCAAGGCGAAATATACAAAAAATATATCACACTCCTGTGTAATCGCACTGACAAAAAATACTAACTGAGGGCCATTTAACTGTTCTAAACTATTCTGTGAAGGACAAAAAGCTATCCCTAAAAAGGAGACTAATAGCCTCACGGCTATGCTTCGCCCATTCCGGGTCTGTATATGTCCCTAACCTAGCTAGTCTAATACACAAAACAGTTTGGCCAAATGAACATAGTGAATAAATTAGCAAGAAAACACAACAGAGTAAGACAGACCCTGCAGGAAAATACACTTCAAACAACCAAGATCAGCATGTAATCCAGCGTATAGAATATACAACCATGTAGGAGAATAAAGCTTTAATCGTGGTCTGCAGGCTGTCAGAAGAAGCTGACACGTGTTTCGCCTTGCGCCCGGCTTTTTCAAAGACTGGTAAGATATCTGGTGAAACTCTTTTTTTGATCGTGTGATCTGCACAATTATTGTTAGAAAAGCCTCAGTGTGTTCCCTACTGGGTCCCACTGCGATGCAGTGGGTGGGAGAATGTGGCATAGTCCAGTGCCAGGCTGGAGAGGGTGGCGGTCATCCCCCCGCTCTCCGCTATGGTGACAGGCAGCTCATAATGGAGGTTCCTTTATAAGCTGCTGCCACATAGAGCAGATCGTTACATAGATCATTAATTAACTTCCTGTATACACAAGAATGGAGGAAGAGATAGAGCGCCACGGAGGAAGGGAAGAGAGACATAGGTAAGTAAAGTAAAAGTGGAGAGGCTTCAGAGACATGAGGGGATACTGGGTGGGTGGCTGGAGACACATGATGGGGATACTGGGGGGGAAGGCTGAAAACACATGATGCGGATACTGGGGGGGTGGGGCTGAGGAGACATGTTGAAAATACTGGGAAGCTAGAGAGACATTATGAGAATACTAGGGGGCCAGAAACACATGAAGGAGAATATTGGGTGACTGGAGACACATGAGGGAATATTGGAAGGCTGGAGACGAGCATGGGGGAAATATTGGAAGACTGGATACACGCAATGGGGAGAGATTTGTTGGATGTATATACTATACACAAACACAAACTGGATAACAGTTAGTTTTTACAAGGTTATGCTTCTTTTGTATTGTAGTTACAAATGTTTTCTGATTTTCTGACACAATATGGCCTTTTTTAACAGCTTTGTGGTTACAAGAATGTTGAATTTATTGTACAGTGGTCAGAAGGATGCAGTCTGTACTGTATGGTGACCTGTATGCTGTAGCAGTCACTAGGATAATGTCTGTATGGTGTAGCAGTCACTAGAATAATGTCTGTATGGTGTAGCAGTCACTAGGATAATGGTATGGCTGTCACTAAGATATATAGTCGGTATTGTGTGGCAGTTTTTAGGATGAAATGGGAATTGTATAGTGGGGACTAGGAGGCTGTTTGTACTCTATAGTAGTGACTAGGGTCCAGATTCATATTTAGGTATGGAAGGGGACTTACACAAGTAATTTGCCTAAGTCCCCTTCACATGTAATATCGGCGCATGCGCGGGCCAGATGTTACGTGTAGGAAGGGCTCCATATGGAAGAACTTCTGTGGAAGGGACCGGCATTGAAGTTACGCATGACTAAACCCCGCCGTACAAGCTGGGTTAGCCATGCTAATTAAGTCCCGGGGGTACACAGTTCTGCACGGATTAAGATAAGGTAGGGTCCTGGACACTTGCACTTCCCTCCTCCATGCTTACTTACAGACTTACATATGTAAGATGCACAGAGATCTGAATCAGGACCTATAAATTTCCTTTCTTTTATTGTGGTTACAAGATTGCGTTTTATGACGTTTACATAGATACTATATTCTATTAACTATAATGTTAAATTGTTAAAAATGTGGGCACAAATTTGAAGTTTGCAGGGGGGCACTGAAAACACTAGAACCGGCTCTGGTTCCCTGTTTTAGTATGGTAAAGGTTGTGTCTTCCTGAGTGCCATTATGGCCTAGGGGACATCCCTCTTGTAGTCTGTGCTAGATTTGACATGTTTCCTTTTTGGAGCAATATAAGTTACCTTTCATTATGAAATTTGACATTCAGACACTGTACCTAAGGACAATCCATTTTTAAAGACTTTGTATTGATCATAGGGTGCAACACCGCCCTGTAAGTTTTTAAATAAATAATGTTTTATTATTTGAAATAACCTTTTTTCTTCTAGGGGCCAGATATACCAGTTCACCAGTAAAAATCACAACTTCACCGTTGTTGAACGGCGATTTAAAAAAAAAAAAATAGGGGGATTTTCTAATAAGCAAGTTCCACTAGCGAGTTTGAAACTACGGCGATTTGTGTCGATTGTAAACGTGGCGAGTTTGTGTTAAACTCACCTTAGTTTGCCAGTGATTTGTATTAAAATTGTGTTAAAGTGCAGAAAAAATGTTTCCCAGTAAACTCGCTGGTGTTTGCATTAAACTAGAGTTCACATCATATACACTATATAAACGCAGGTCACTTCCTGACTAAATCCAAAACTTAATTGTAAGTCCCTTTTAACACTTTGTAGTGTACATTACTTGTGTTTTTTTATTTTTTATGTTTAACACAATTTTTTTTATAAGATTTTATAGTTTTATAAAAAAAACTATATGCAGCAGGTTGCCACAAAACGCCATTGTAAATTAATTCACAATAACCAGCAATATCTGGACGTATGTATCCAAGTGCGATTCACAAGTCAGTCCGTAAAGCACTTACGCGCTTATAGTCTACGTAAACTACGTAAAATAAGTTACTACGCATTCGCAGTTGAAACGTACCTAAAAATACGCATGCAACTAGCCGTGAAAACGGTTCTCTGAATCAGGCCCATAGTGATTACTTGCTGAACAGTTGCCAGCAATTTCATCAAACTCTCCATTCACAACCACCTCTGTTTTCTCTGGCGAGTTTTGGCCCATTCTCCAGCAAGTTTCAAACTCATCCCTTACTAAATCCATCGATTTGTATGTTCTGAATATAAAAAAAATGCCAGGCGATTCTGCATTAGTAAATGCAACAAGTTTTAACTCACCGGTAAATACAGGCAATCTCCAGCTAGTTTTCACAAAATCGACTTTAGTAAATCCAACCCTAGGAGTCTTATTACTATACGCCTGCTGACAAATAAGCATTTTTCAACAGAAAGTGTTAGTTTAAAACATACTAAATTAGATATTTGTTACATACTAAGGTCCAGATCCAGAGCTACGTTTCCATTACATTTCTTGGCGTAACGTATTTATGCTAGCGTATTTACTATGCACTCCCCTTGGCCGTACGTAGTTTAGCCGTGTTACGCTTTCCAAACCCTACCTTAACTTTTCCAAGCTGTAATGGCTGCACGTACTTATGAGCCTAAGGACACGCCTACTGGTACAATTTAAATGCCTCACCCCACCTCCGAAACCTAATTACGGGGGGTCGTATGGCTGGCACGCCCCTTTGTTCGTAGTTACGCTGTTAATAGTAGTCTGGTACTTACATTCAGAGTTACGTGTCATAACATCTGCCGCGCACATGGCAGAACATGCAAAACATCTCTGGCTACCGTAAATACGCTAGCGTACTTAGTTCTGGATCTAACCCTAAGCCTCTAACATTGTGTGTATTTTTATTCTATGCAACCACATTGTATTTTATCATGTACACTTTTCTAGTGGGTGAGTCACAGTCTTGTGTGTCTGTTTTTTCAATCTCTTTTTAACTTGTATACCTAAAAGCCTTTGTAACGTGTAGTCAATAATTGTAAGTAAATTTGTTAGCTTTTTTTTTACTTTAGAGAGATTTTTATGTTCATCTTCTACAATATATTTTGCTAAAGCTACATTTTTTTAATTTTCAAAAATATAAATAAATAAATAAATCATATGTCCATTCATTTTGATTTGGTTATATTTGCCCTCTGATCTACTCACCCGTCAACCGCCCCTAGTATTGATGATAAATGAAGCATTGAATTAGACCATAATTAAGTCTTAAAGCCGTTTACCTAGATTTACTAAACTGCGGAAAAGCAAAAAATGGAGATGTTGTCCATACCAACCAATTAGATTCCAGCTCTCACTTTCCTATTATATACTAGAATATGTCAGCTAGAATCTGATATGGTTGAAATGGGCAACATTCTCAATTTTTCCTTTTTCACGGTTTCATTCATCTAGCCTGTGGTCTCATCGGTATTCTCAATGCAACTATTTTGGTGCCATTATAGGAAACTCAATAAATCTGTGAAGCCATTATTTTTACAAAAGATCATACAAGACATATTCTTTCTGTACTATATGCATGATTTTATATTATGTAGATTAGGAAAATATGAATTGTTACTTATAGAAATAGTTATAATTAGGAATAGTTATAATATAATTGTTATATAGGAATAATTATGTACATCTTAAATAAAAAATAAAAAAATGATTAGCAAGTGAATTTCAACATCAAAATATCTGGTGTCCTTATTTGGCTGTAACATAAATTAGCAAAAATGACAAAGGCTTGTTTTAAAAAGAACCGTGGGCTGGATCTAGACTTGATAACATCAGGTCACTTATGCATGCAAGGTGCGTAAGTGGCCTGATTTGACTCTAGGGCACATGCGCTCTCCAGATGTTACGATAGTGAGCAAATGGGCTGTGCTTCCCCTCTGCCTGCTAAAGTGGGTGGGGGGAAGCATTGTAATTGTACAGTGTGGGAGGGGGCTCCCACACTGGTATGGATCAGCGGTCGTACGTAAGCGTAAGCTGCCATAAACCACGCATGAGAGAGGGGAGTGACGGGGCGTGCACTCCCCTCGATCTATCGCACGTACGGAAGAGTGTGGGTGTCTGGATCCGGTCCCAAGGTATGTGATTTAGTTAAGCAAAAGAAGACTTCTATTCCTCTTGTCTTTCTTTTTACTTAGTAAACAAATTGATTCTTTAAAGCATATATAAGTATATTAGCATCCAATAAAAGGACAAATAACAGATTTACTGAGGATATCCCTGCCTCATCTAGGGATCTCACCCTTCCCAATTGATATTTCCCATTTGTGTGTAGAACTGGGTAGGAATTGGGCACAATGGGGGAGGAGCTTGTTTTTGTTCTTATTTTGGGGTTTTTAATGTTGGACTTAGCCAAAACTTTAGAATGCACAGTAAGTTTAGATAGTATATAAGTATAAGTTTACAATGCCCATTCTGCAAATAATGCCACGTGAATTGAATTAAGTTTCACTTTGAATCAGACCCCCTCCCCAGTGTATATAGTATACTTTTTTTTTTATTAATTTCACACTTTGACTTAGATCATTTAGTGCAGAGTGCAGCAGATGGCTTCTCAACATGTTGCCATGGTGAAGTAGAAAAACAAGATTCAGGAGTATGTTAGTTGCTTTTTGCAATATTTGGATATTAGCACAGAAGGTTCCTTCACTATTGATAATTAGGTCCGGTGGGTGTAGGAGGGTTTGTTATATAGCTTTGTGCTAAAGATTGAGGTTTATATTTAAAATATGTTATTGATCCTACTGTTTGACATATCTTTTAGGCTTATATATTATAAAACTAATTTGCTATTTAGTTTTTGCCAGCATGAATGGTCCCCTGCAATCAACATGGTTTAGTCCACAAGTAACTTTCCTCTCTTAGGGCCTGATCCAGACCTATGCTCGCATGCGAGCTAACGCGTAAGCGTAAAAACGGTAGAAAAAAAACGCACTGAGCATGTGCATAGTGACAACTTCCGGTCGTACCAAAGACCTTTTCGTAGCGGCGATTCGGGCGTGCGTATTGTTTGCGTTTTTTCTGACAACGGGGCGTGTTTATAGTACGAAGTTAGTACGGACGCTGGAGTTAAGGAATGTAGGTGGGGGGAGCGATTTAAATTGTACAGTATGGGCGTGCTCAGGCTGCTACGAACAGCGCGTCGCTACGAAAATACCTACGAACACATGGAAAAGTTAGGATAGGGTTCGGCGGGCGTAATGAAAGGCAGGTAAGGGGAGTGTCGTGGGAGTGAAAGTTTTTACGCTGCAGCGGTAATACGCTCCGCTCTCGTGCGTAGGTCTGGATCAGGCCCAATATGATTATGCTTCAAGTGATTCTAAATATTAAAGACAGTGGCATAGAAGGAATGACTCTGCTCCTTATTCCATCTGTAATTTTATTTTTGCAATGTAAAGTGAAAGACACTAAGCTCACCAAATTTACCACTCTTTACACTGGATCAAGCCCAATTCTGATCCGTTGCCATATCTTATAACCTATGCGTACAAGGGGAGTCTACTTACCGCCCCATCCCACCCTATCATCAGAAAGTGTTCCATTATGGAATAAAGGGTCTCTTGGATCCACTTCCATAAAGGAAGCGCATAGTGTGGCCATGCGCACTTCCACAAAAGGGGAGTTTTCCTCACTTGTGAGCTGGAAATGCCCCTTTTGCTGAAGTTTGGATCAAGTCCAGTGTGATGGACATTGAAATTTAAAATGAAACATGGACATTGGCTAACATGCTTAATATAATTCTGTGCAAAGAGTGCACTCACACTGACTGTGCCTTCTTATTATAACAGGTAGAGTAGCAATGTAATTACATTTACTGGAGCTGTTGAATTGGCCAAGCAGCGCCGTAGGGACGCTGGAGGGGCGGGCATCTGTAGCAGCGCCGTAGTAATGCTGGAGGGGGCGTCCCCCAGCGTTACTATGTTCAGGTTAGTGTAGGTGGGCGGGGGAGGTAGTTTAATGAGGGAGGGAGGGGTTTGCGGCCAAACGCTCCTGTGCGAGCATATTTTTCCCTTGCTTAGGCTGGCTGAAGTTAGGATAGCCTTCAGCCGGCGTAAGGAAGGGGCCATACGCCCGCACAGGGGGAGTGTCAAGGTAAGTGAACACCGATATGCTGTGCTTTAGTAAGCACAGCGCATCGGCGTACCTCTGGATCCGGCCCAATGTCTTTAGTAAACAAATCCATACTGACAATCATACAAAAGTTGAAATCTCATTTTGTTGTGTGCCTTTTGTAAATAATTAATTCTAAAAACGCACAACAATTAACTTTTAGAGTCTGTGATTTTAGTCAGACAAACATGTCCAGTTTTAAGTTATGTTGATGTTTTGTCATTTGCATGCTGCACAAAATGTAAAGTGTGAATGCCAAAAACGGATTCTGAGAATTGAGACTTTGTAGGAAAATCATTTGAGTTGTCTTATGAAGCAGTTCCTAGAAGATTACCGTCCCAATGTTGAAAACATCACATGATGGCACAGTACTACGCATAAGCCAGCAGCTTGTATTGAGAGGAGAACAAGGCAGACTTTGAGATGTGTTTTGCTTTTGACTAAACAAGAAACATTGGCAGAGAGAACTGAAAAAAAACCCTAAACCCTACTTAGAACATTTTAGTGTTTCATATTACACATACAATGTTTGTATTTTTATTAGTGAAACTAGCAATACTGGTAATATAGAAAAGAATGATGGAACTTTTCAGAGAAAAATAAGGTACACAAACATCTGCAACTCTAGGATTCATTTACAGGGATGTCATGAAAAATGTAGCACCAGAGGCAGAACTCTGCTTTGCGTTTGTAGATGGGAACGCAGCAGCAGTGAAGCTCTGAATCTGGTCCTATATCTTTCATGACTCCCATGCATGCAAAAGAAGTCCACTCTTCTTGCCCGCAAGGGAGTTACAGTAGCAGGACCCTGCCTTAATATTTCCGCACCATTGCCACATTAATGTGGACATTGCAGAAAGTCTGAAGCCTGAAACCAGCCTTTACTGTCTATTAATGTACCTACCACCTATCTTGCACACGCTGTATGCATTATTATTAATCTTAACGTTTATTTATAAGGCGCCACGCGGTATCTGCAGTGCCGTACAGAGGTAATAGGAAAGCCAATAGTTACATAGAATAAGGAATACAATACAAGTACAATGCAATATGTGTGTAGGAGCAGATGAGGGAGCTAAACAGTAGAGAGCAAACCTGGGAATTAACAGACAAGGAAGAGGAATGATGACAGGAGGGAGGAGGACCCTGCTCATAAGAGCTAACATGCTAAGTGAGAGAGGGTGAATAAGCAGGATACATAGGGATGAACATTGAGAGGGCAGGTAAACTTAGGTGGTGGAAGGGTAGGCTAGCCTGAAGACGTGGGTTTTGAGGGAGCATTTGAAGGATTGGAGGGTGCTGCATTGCCTGATAGGATTTGGTAGGTTGTTCCAATGGAGAGGGGCGGCCCAGGAGAAGTCTTGGATAAGGGAATGAGAAGTGGTTATAAGGTTGGAGCTGAGGCACCGGTCACCACCAAACGGAGTGGACGGGAGTTAGTGTGGATGGAGATAAAGGAGGAGAGGTAGGGGGCGGTGGAGGAGGAGAGAGTCTTGTAAGTTGTGGTGAGGAGCTTGAAGAGAATTCTGAAAGGGACAGGAAGCCAGTGTAGAGATTGACAGAGAGGGGAGGTAGAGGCAGTGCGTTGGGAGAGGAAGATGAATATGGCTGCAGCATTTAGTGTAGATTGTAGGGGAGCGAAATGGACCAGAGGGAGGCCAGGGAGAAGAATGTTGCAGAAGTCCAGATGGGAGATAACGAGAGAGTGAATGAGCATTTTAGTGGCATCTGCAGTTAAAAAGGGTCTGATGCGAGCAATGTAGTGGAGCTGAAAGCGGCAGGACAGTGAGAGGGCACTTATGTGAGGGGTGAAGAAGAAAGAGGAGTCCAGGATGACGCCCAGGCAGCGGGCTTGGGTGGAGGAGGAGATGGTGGAGTTACCAATAGTAGTAGAGAAAGTAGGGGTAGAGGGGATACGTGAAGGAAGGAAGTCTACGATTTCAGTTTTGTCCATGTTAAGCTTTAGAAAATGCTCAGACATCCAAGAGGAGATGGCCGAGAGGCAGTCTGACACTTTTGACAGAAGTTTGGGGGAGAGGTCAGGGTAGGATAGATAGATTTGATTGTAGTCCGCACAGAGGTGGTAGTGAAAGAAACACTTCTATAAAAAAAAAAATCTCGATCGTGAGGATCCAGATCCATAAAGGAGGTCTGGGTTGTGCGTGTGTGCACACAGTAAAAAACACACAGATGAAAAAAGGAAAACTTGTGTAATGCTGGATCCTGTCCATAGTTTTGTAAGTGATTTATTAAATTGTGTATGGTTTACTTATTGTTTATGTTAACTTCTTATTTATATTTTGGTCATGTGTCTTTCTTTAGGGTACTTTAATGCAGTATATGTACGTTTGTTTACAATGAGTACATTAAAAACTATATATGCTAGCAAAGAGCCCTGTGTGATATTTATGCTGGAGAAAGCATTGTCTGTTCATAGTTCTGCTGCCTGCTGTCTCAGCAATTCCAGAATTTAGCTGGACTACCCATACAGGCTTCCAAAACAATAAAGGAGTGTTTCTCCATCAGGGGACTAAAACAATGTGTGTAGTAATCTCTGCTCGTGACCCTGTGAACTTCAACCAACTCCTTAGATGGCGTAGCTGTTGCTGCATTGAAATAAAATGATAGTGAATTGTAGTGAAAACAGAATGATGTTTATTACAGATGACTATAAAATGAAATATATATGGTATACTTTGTAGAAAAGAACAAAAATCAACAAGGCATCTGCAAGCCTATGGCAGGAAACAAGCACTGGCTCTTAGCTGATTGAGTGCATTATTGGTAAACTGATAGTTTCAGAGTTGATTGAAGCAATGCAGACAAATACTTTTCTTAAATTTATTGGATCAATGTGGATAAATAACAGTGTCACAGGTTGCTTAGGGAATTGTAGATAATTACCAGTAGAATGAACGCAGTTAAGAATGCAGGGCCTGATTCACACTTAAGAAGCTTCTGCTTCTTAAGTGCGTATTTGGCCGAAATGACCTACTACACATATGCATAGTATGTCATTTATAATATTTACTTAGCAGATCGTTACGTAGATGGTGTCCATGCGGTCTTTAAAGACCACATGCAGTCATTTACGTTGAAAAAGGCGTTGCTTAGATTAGGTTTAGCATAGATTAGGCGGGGGGAGGCGGGTAGAGGCAATATCCGTATGGACATTGCACAGAGACATAAGGTAGCCCTATGGCACTCGTAAGTGCCATAAGGTACCTATTGCACTCGGGAGTGCCTGAAGCTACATAAAAACGGGGGGTGGGGGGTTGGGGGCTGGAGGAGTGAGTTAGGTGCAGATCTGCCCGCACCTAACTCACTATTAACTGTGAATCAGGTCCGCAGTCTCTGACTTAAGTGAAGAAGAGGTTCAGTTTCTGATACTGAAGCACACTTTATAAAAGCAGAGCTCAGCAGGAGATTTGTCTTGAGCTAGCTGATGAGTGAGGACCAAACATCAGTAAATCAACCAGGGACCAGAGATTTTGTAAAATGTGGAACCAATATTACCTGGTGTGGTTTGGCGGTTAGAGAATCTGTCTTGCTTTTGATTTTCAACAGGCAGGTGGCGACCGCTGTCAGTTTTTGGCAGTATGCACTTAGAAGGGATGGCCCATGCACGTTTACCGTTTTCAAATAGCGGAACGGTGAAAGGTAAGTTTTATACCCCTTTCAGATCACCACTAAAACCCGGGTTTTTGATTGGGATCTGACAGCCACCAGAGTCCTGGTCCCAGGTCTAATGACCCGGAAAGGGATTTTCCTATGTCGGCCCCCAGTAAGTGGTGGTATGAAAGGTGCAGACTTAAATGTCTGGTTGGAAGGATTTGATTACTGTTGCTATGCATGTCTGTAATAACCTATTTAGGACCTTCTGCACTTGAATGTCAATAATTAGACAGCAGCAACTCAGTAATAACGTATTATTGTAGAAGAGAATAATATAGAATAACTTTTTCGGATTCTTGTTTTTTTAAAAACTTCTGCCAGCGTCATTTTTCACTTTTCAATGTTCTCTTCTACTTTTTAGCGATTTTTTAACCTACAGCTATTTATTTGAGTTGCAGGCTGCATAGATTTATGTAGATTATCACATTTTTGTCGCCACTGTGCTGGGAGGTGATCAGGAGCATAGAGGAGCTGTACACTTGAAAGTTTTCATGAATTTCACCCTCACATATCATAATACGCACTTTGATGAGGTGCGCAAAAAATTATGTAAAATAACGCGTGAATTTTAACGCATGTAACACAATTGAATTGCAAAAATTCGCACTTGCAATGCATTTAAATAGGGACAAAAAACACGCGCGATAGACCAAAAGAATACACACAAAAAAAACGTAATTAAATCGGGACCGAAAAATCCGCGGGAAAAAAAAATGCGAATTAGCAAAATACGCGAAAAAAACCTGGAAAAAATTCACTTTGCGCTTAATTGAATCAGGCCCTATGTGTTTTAAGCCTTCTTTTTTTTTTTTTTT
>WWET01005309.1:0-14203 GCA_011038615.1 Limnodynastes dumerilii
AGTCTTGTATGCGTGTGACTTCCAGCGTCCCAGTTTTTTGATGCGATCTACTGAGTGCCCTTGAGCTGCAGCCGATGATGCGGCGCCAATCCTAAAAGAGTGCGTCCCATATTCTTCCGGGTTCAAGCCCAACCGCTTCAGAGTTCTCTGCAAGACAACTGAAAACTGGTAGTGGGAGAGCGAAGAGCAGTTCTTATGCACAAACCAAACTACACAGTTAACAGGACGCTCCTTTTCACCGGACATATATTAACATTATCATTACGCCTCAGCTCAAGCCAACGCCCCCTGCCTGTCTGGTCAGTCTTCCCTCTTTTAATCCTACACTGAATGATCTCATCATGAATTATCACATTTCTGGTGAGCAGGCCCGTCACAGAGGAATCCCTGGATTGAGACACCAATTCGCTAACCCGAAAAGCTCCCGCAAAAGCGAAGCTAAACGCCGTTCTAAACAGCAGCGCCTCAGCCACTATCGGCCACCGACGCTACTGCTTCCATCAGCCGCGATAAGCAGTGCTCCGATATTGGTCGCCTTGTATCCGGAACTACCGGTCTCACTCTCGCTCAGCCACGCAGCGCCTTGGAAATCACGAATCCCTTTGTGACGTCCCGCTCACCGTTCAGATTTGCAAAGAAGGAAATACCCGCCAGCGCAGCCCCTATGTATGCCCGAGACCTACCCTTCCTAAACTCAGCACACATAAATTCCTGCAAGCAGACACTACTATCTGCCCCGCTCCCCCTACCGTGAGTCTGTTGATAACATGACCACTCCTCCCAAGCTGCACGGTACCTCCGCAACGTTGAGGGAGCGAGCGACCGCAGCGCGAGGTCAATTAGCCCTGGTCCGCCACCTGCCAGATGAATGAGGGACATTGCAAGCCAGTCAAATCAGCATTAGGAGCCAAGTGATAAAATCTTGTCCAGTCAAATCGAGAGAGCGCATCTGCCACCCCGTTGTCAACACCCGGCACATGGGCCGTGAGGAAGGTCACATTAAATTCCAGGCACCGCAACACTATATGACGGAGCAACCGCACCACCGGAGGGGAAGACATGTTCTGCCGATTAATGACCTGCACCACACTCATATTGTCACACCAGGAAACTAGGACTCTGTCCCTGAATAAGCTAGCCCAAAGCTCCACTGCCACCGCAATCGGGAAAATTTCAAGCAGCGCCAAGTTCTTAGTCAACCCAGAAGCTACCCAAGAGCCCGGCCAGGCCCCTACGCACCATCTGCCCTGGAAGTATGACCCAAAACCGGCCCCCCCTGCGGCATCCGTCAAAAGCTGCAGCTCGTGATTAGACACCACAGGGGCAGGCCAAACCCGTACACCATTGAACCCTTCCAAAAAGGCATCCCAAACCCTCAGGTCAGCCTTTAGCTCCCCCGAGAGTGAGATCCACCTCCCCGGGACCATAGTCCCGATGGTTGCGCGCTCTAACCTTCTGCAAAACACCTTCCCGAACAGTATTACGCGGCAAGCAAAGCGCAGGGACCCAATCAAAGACTGCAAGCTTTTCAAAGACATACGTGGAGCGCGCAACGCCTCCCTTATGAGGGCATGCAGCTGCTGCACCTTATCCTCGAGAAGCCGGCAAAACCCCGCCACCGTGTCTATCTCGATCTCGAGGTATGACAACCGAGTGACAGGGCCCTTCGTCTTATCCCGAGCTACCGGCACCCCCATGGAAAAGAAGAGGGCCTGAAGAGAGAACAACAACTGCTGACAGGTGTCGGTCCCCGCCTGGCCCACCACCAGGAAATCATCCAGGTAGTGAGCTACTGAGGAGCGACCAGTACCTGCCACCACACACCAATGAAGAAAGCTGCTAAATGCCTCGAAGTAAGCGCAAGACACCGAGCAGCCCATCGGCAAGCACTTATCCACGTAAAAAGAGCCACGCACCCGGAAACCCATAAATCTAAAACAGGAGGGATGCAGGGGGAGGAGCCGAAAGGCCGACTCTATATCAACTTTTGCCATGAGTGCCCCTCCCCCCGCCGCGCGCAGCAACTCCAACGCTGATTCAAATGACTGGTACACGACGTGCGCACATGACTCCGGAATGGTGTCATTTACCGATGATCCCGGGGGATATGAAAGGTGTTGGATAAGCCGAAACTTCCCCGGGGCTTTCTTGGGGACTACCCCAATTGGGGATACAATCAAATCGGGGAAGGGGGGTTCCGAGAAAGGACCTGCCATACGCCCTAACCCAATTTCCTTGGAGATCTTGTCCCATAAAACCCCAGGTGTTTGAGATGCGGATTTTAAATTACGTGGATAAGCTGTGGACACTTGCCCCACAATTGGTAGGCGGAAACCCTCCTGAAAACCTTGCAGGAGAAAAGAGGACATGTCCTTCTTAGGATAGCGAGCTAACCACCGCGCCAACGCATCAATTTTAATTGGGGTGGGCGCCAGATCTAGATCCCTGCTGTTGCTGAGAACCCCCTGGAGCACTGGGCCTGCTGCAAGATCTTGCTGGGTGGGAGCCGTAACATTTAAGGCAAGCGTGCTTAAAGATGCATTTAGCCCCCCTGCGGCAGCTGCCGTTGTTAAAACTGTAGCATCTGCCCCGGCCTCCGCGCCCCCTGCCCTGAAACCGCCCTAGTGGCAAGGTTTCTGCCGGAACTTCGGGGGCCAAGCGAGCAAAGCCCTGAATCCACCCAGATGCCACAGCCTTGACTGGAGGCTCGGGGGCCATGCGCGCTAGCTCGAACCACAGCACTGCATTCTTCTCCCCAAAGGGGATGGTCGCCTGACCATCCGCATTTAGACAAAATTGCTTGTCATACCTCCTCCACGCTGTGCCTTTCATGTTTACGTGCATGTCCTGCACAAGGTGGAGGTAGCGCACTGTCCCCGGGTGCTCTCCCGGCCGCGTTGCTAAATAAGTTTCGGTAAACGTGCACCACGCCGTCAGCCACGTGTCAAAACAACGAAACTGCTCCTCTGCCACAGCCCCCTTCTTTTGCGCTGCGCTCAGTGCCTTGCGGCTATCGTTGGTCAAAGCAAAAATGTCGACATACTTTCCTTTCCTAATTTTTTCCTTCACGCGCAAGCGCAACCCCATAGATACTGCCGTGTAATCCACAAGAATCCTACTACGGTCCGGAGGAACCGGAGGGGGCCGCGGCAGTAGCCGCCTTCTCCGCCCTTTTAGACGCCCTCTTCCGAAGGTGGCGGTCAACCGCCTTCCCGAAGCTACACGTGTGCCTACGTGATGCGCCAGAAGAAGTGGATGTCGCGGAGGAACAAGTAGACATTGATTCAACCTCGCTACCCCCCAAATCCTGCACAACATTGTCAGACTCACCGGGCGTTGCATCAGATGGTCCTGGTTCCTGATCTGCCGCCGCGGCCCCAGGCGGGTCCGCACCCACCAAAGCAGCCGGCGCATCGTGCGCTGGATGAGAAGAGGTGGCCGCCATACCGCTCTGAGATCTGACATCACCGGCAGGGCGAGCCTGAGGAGCTGAAGAAGGACAAACGTCAGCACGCCGTTCGGATCCCCTACGACGCCTGCTGCGATCGCGCTTGCGATGAGCCAAAGCACAGCGGCTGCCCGCCGAACTGCACCTAGACCTAGACACGCGTCTGCGATCAGCGGGGCGGTGAGCGCAGCGGCAACACGGGGACCTGCTCTGACTGCGCCCCCTATACCAATAACGCTCAGCCGGCGGAGAGTGATAGCGCCTCCAAGATGGGCGAGGATCTCCCTCCCCCGAAATGGGCTATGCCTGCTACTGTAGTAGCGATGCCTACGCCCCCCATAAGGGGAATGGGAACCCTGCGCCCAGTCCTGACTATGCCTAGTGCTGCCTGGCTCCTGATGGGATCCCAACCTGATCTAGTGGCCTAAGGGCTAGGAGAGTGGCTGCTGAATAATGCAGGGCTGCAACTCTGGGGGGCACTCCTAGGTCTTAACCCTGCCCCCCCTAGGTCACCTGCCCCTGAAGCCCCCCTAACCCCAGATGGCAAACCACCCCTAGGGGAGTCCCCCTCTGCAAAACTTGGGCCTGCCCCACTGGCCTGAGACCCCTGCCCACCACCTGACCCAGCGTCCTGGCCCCCCAAGCCCTCCAACACAGCCGCTGACCGCGGCGCTCGTCCGCCCCGCTGACTTCCGGTGTCGCCCCGCTCCTCGTGCGGCCTGGTCGCCATCTTGGGAACCAGACCGCTGCTGAGACCGCCGGCAGGTAACCTTGCAGGCCTCTCCCCGCGACCGCGCACGTCATCAGGGAGAGGAGTATCAGGGACACAGTCCTCCGACTGGTCCCTGAGCCTAGCAGGAGGGCGGGCAGCGCGACGAGGCCACGACATGGTGCTGCAGGCCTATGGGAGCCCAGGCACACAGTAAGAAGGGAGGGGAGAGGGGGCTATGAGAGGTGGAGAGGGACGGACGCTGCAGCGCTTGGGACTGGACAGGACAGCAACGCAGGCAGACAATGCAGACCAGACGGGAGAATGATGAAAGAGAGAAATGATAGGAAAGAATTGAGATAAAGTGCAGAAGAATAAGGGAAAAACTTATCTGTTGTCTGCAGATGCTGTGTTGTCCAGCCAAATCCAAGTGAAAAGAGGCCTGAGTGATGTCATCCCACCCCTTACAAAACCTCTGCTGATCAGGACCCTCCCCTAGGATGTCCTCCCCCCAATTGAATTCAGTCCTGAGGTGAGTGACATCTAGATCCCCACCCACGCCGGGAGTTTATCTGTGCTACATGTTAAATGAATTAACCCTCCGCTCTCCTTACACAGGGTTTACTTAACTAAATGCAAAGGTCTTGACCATGTGGTCTTACACAAAGAAACAATGGGCTGGATGCAGACCTTGTTAAGTGCATGAACTTAGTTACTCAAGGGCTAAACCATGTTGATTGCAGGGGAGTCATATTTCATCTGTTGCAAACAGTATTAGTGTTGAGAGGTGATGTTTCCAATCCCAAGTCTAAATAAAAGTGTGATAGTAAAGCTGGTCAGTATCTCTGTGGAGTAAGCAATTTAAAGATATATCCCTGCATGCAAAGAATACAATTAACTTGGTTCCCCCTGAAATCAACATGGTTTAGCCCTTGAGTAACTAAGTTCATGCACTTAACAAGGTCTGGATCCAGCCCAATATCATGAATCTATCTATACCTATAACTTGCATACATTACATGTGACAGCATAATAAATCATATCATTACTAATAGAACATGAAATGCTACACTCTTATGGATTTAGGACTGGGAACATAGATATAACATAAAGATGACCACGCACAAGGTTCACACGTGGTTGCGTGTTCATGCATGCCATTATGTGAGCATGCACATAGCTACACACGTGTTCACGTACAGTGTTGTGTGCACATGTTTCCCGCATGATTTTGTTTTATTTGCACACAAATACTTTATTATTATAGCTTTTAAGTGATAGCTTATTTTATTTATTTTAATTTCAACAAAAGGGTCTTCAACAATTCCATTCATTGAAGGAATGAGAGACAGGAGACATATTGTGCAAGTAAAAAGAGATTCATTAACTTGCAGAAAGTTAATGATATATATATATATATATATATATATATATAAGTCTAATGAAGAACCGGCACTCCCTGATGAAAGTTACTGCAATGTAACTGAAACGTTGGATTTCTATGGAGCACGAATAAATTAAGTATATTTTTTCATTACTACAAAGTCTCTTTGAGTGCCGTTTATTACTTTGGACTAAATTGGCCTGGGTAATTCTTTATCCAAGATTCCATAAAAGTCCATAAAAGGGATTTTTTTTTTTCCTGGCGGCATTATATATATATATATATATATATATATATATATTTGTTGTCTGTAGTTGTCTAACTATTCATTTATCCAGTTTTTATTATATTGCATCAGCCTCACATGACATGAGACTTGCTGACAACTACAAGCTCCCTGGAAGAACGGTCTTCATACTATATATGGACTATTATATATATGCTATATATTCTGCTAAATAAACCCTAAATGTTATTTAACAAGAAGGTCTCCTGCCTGCTTCAATCTACATTTAATATATTAAACAAAGAATTGAAGAACATGAAAAAAGTGCAATGCACAGAGCCTGCGCTGAAGCTTACTTCTTGAATGCCGGCAGCACAGATATTAACAACTTGGGGGCAGATCCAGAACAACGCTTGTGAGCGATGGCTGACACGTAAAATCGCGTTTTGGTAAGTACTGCGCATGCACACCATGGAAAATACGCTCCGTAATGTAGCGTAAATGTGAACGTATGGGCCATTCACGTATTTGTCGCGTAAATCTGTGCCAATTTTACGTGAGTCAAAAATACGTCTGAAATACGGTATGTAGGCGGGGGTTTGTATTTAAAGTGTACAGTATGGGCGTGCTTAGCTGCGTAAATACGTGTTGCACATCCGTCCGTGTACGGATGACATCGGTTACGTGGGCAAAAGTTAAGGTAGGGTTTGGAAAGCGGAACTCGGACAAAATACGTACATTCAAGGGGAGTGTATAGAAGGTACGCACGCGTAAATATGCTATGCTAGTAAACGGATTGCAAGCGGAGTTCTGGATCTACCCCTTGTTTCTTTCTAATCAAATGTCTGTTCACCGAGAACAAGTTAGAAAAAGACATCAGATATTGGAGCATGTAATAGACATTGTGCAAGTGAAACAAGCAGTGCTTTTTTTGTCATAGAACACACCGGGATGGAGTTCCGGCACCTTTTTTCAATGGATTTTACAAGTTTTAAAAGTTATAAAAGTTTTGGCGGCAGAATCATTGAAACAGTGCATGCGGGCTGCTTGTGTGTCGATCCAATGCATGCATACTTCGTCCGTGCTGTTAGTGATGGCACTGCTTGTGGCACTGCTTGGCTTGTGATTGGTCGTGTGGTCGCATGTGAGTTGATGTGAGTTCCGGCACCTTTTTTCTTACAAAAAAAGCACTGGCTATAGGGTAAACAAATTTGAAGCTGCATACACTTTAGAGGACATTTCTGTGGATGATGGAAACTCTTTAGAGCTTGTTCTTTTTCTTAGCAAGTATGATGTTTGTCTTCATAAACATGTCAGCGAATGCATAGTACAAAGCAAGAAATTGCATTTGAAAGGAAGAGGCAGAGGATCATTTATAAGATTGTTATCCAAAACAACAGCCAATAAAGTAGTAGAAACATATTCAGGAAGCTGTTGCAAGGGAAGTAAGAGAAGCTGGGATGTTCTCAGTGCACATTGACACAACTCATGACATCACATGTAAAGATCAGTGCTCTGTAACAGTTTGTTATGTAACAGATCGCATTCATGAAAAGCTGCTTGCAAATCTACATCAGGAGAATACTTCCTTAATCTGCTAATATAAATTCTATAGTCAAACAAAATCAACATTAAAAATTGTACTGGAAGTTCGACTGATGGAGCGGCAAACATGCAAGGACAATACATAGGATTCTCTACATGGCTGTCAGTACTGAATTTAGTACTGGCAGATACCACAAAGGTAGTTGTTGCAAGCGCATTATTATTTAGTTTAATGAATGATGTTGTAGTATTGAATTGTATTACATGAATACATGGCTAATTGTCACCCAAGACCCTCACCACCAAAGACTCTCTGTTATTGGTGAAACTCGCTGGTGGTCTAAAGATGCAGCACCTAGAAAAGTATTTGGATCATTTTCAAATCCTGATTGAAGAGATTGAAGAGAACCCAAAATCAAAACCTGAAATCTGTATAAAAGCTAAATCATATATAGAACCTCTTCTTAAATATGAGACCGGTCTCACAGAACTTATATTTCTAAAAATATTTGACATGACATCACCATTGTCAAAATATCGACAGACAAGTGGATTGGATATATTAAAAGCTCATCACATGGTATTTGGGACAAAGGAAAGTATCCAAAAGCTTGTGGGAGATTTTGATGGGGTTAAGAAAACTACAGATACATTTGTAAAGTGGGCAAATGACAAACTTAAAGAAATAGACGATTGTGAACTTGAATTCCAGGACACCTTGCCTCAGAAAAGGTTAAGTAAAAAGAAAAAAATGCCCGGTGAGTCTGCTCCCAATGAAGCAATATCTGATGCAATTACAGCCTATAGAATCAACATACATAACATAATCCTTGATGTAATCGTTAAGAGCATGAATCAACGTTTTCTCAACAGTGGAACACTGTATGTTGACTATGCTTGTCTGCACCCTAGGAACTACTCCAACCTAAGAGATCAAGGGCTTTAAATACCAGCACCGGAAGAATTAAGCAAACGCTTGATCAAATTTGATGATACCCCCACTGAAAATTTGCACAGTGAATTAACTATCTTAGCTGTGCACTGGACAAGCTACAAACATCAGCACTAGAAGAATACACTGTATGAGTAGAAAGAATAAACCCTGTGGAAGACAGAGAACTGATTGTGATGATGTAGAAACTGATCTGATGAATAAGCCATGTGCGACATGTAAGAACTGTGCTATTTGCAGAGATATCATTTATTAACTGATGCCTATAATATTATTGGCCTGGCCTACAAATACATCCTGACTCTTGTGAGAGAAGTTTCTTCAGCTTGAAGTTTATCAAGAACCAGAGGTGTAGCATGGATCAATGGCACCCGGAATAAGTACTTGTTATTGGGCCCCCAAACCCTGTCCTCCCATAGTGTAATGTGCCAGGGTGCGGGGTGAGCATGTTCACTATCATTTGCTATCTAAATGGAAGTGTTGTGTTAACTTAAATGAATATTGATTTATTGTGTTCTTCTCAGTTTGCCTAACTGCGTGATACTTACTGCAATGAAAATCTGTGGAGAAAAGGAATATATCCACCATCACACATCTCTCCCCATTACATATTTCCCTTCCTTTGTTACACATCTGCCTTTCAGTCTATCCCCCCTAATGGCATACCTATCTTATTGAGCCCCCTGTTAAGTACACTTCCTCCTCCCTGCACCCCTCCATTCACATGCTCCACCCGTGTCCCTTACATTTACATATTTGCCTCCCTGTGCCCTTTAAATTACACATCTCTCTCCCTACCCTCAATTCCTTACACATCCCCCTTCCTGTCTCCCTTACATTACACATCTATGGTCATGGCACACTATATAAAGCACAAGTGGTGTATATTATGGGTCTGGGAATAACACTTACTATAATATGTGGTTTATATTAGGGTTTGGGAATGGCACATTATATACTGTATATAGTGTACTATTCCCAGACCCATAATATACCCCACTTGTACATTATATAGTACCAGATTCACAACTCTGTATTTTTTTTTTTTTTTACTTACGCGCCTATTTAACAGTTCAGTGCAAATGCGAAAGCATAGTAAATATTTTACGCAGTCTATGTAGCATTTTGCTACATAGATTGCGTACACGCAATCCTCAAAGGCTGGTCACACACTACTACTAAATGTGTGTCAGAATTAGTTTGTCTACTGGAAGCAGAAGACACTTTTTCATTGTGCTGAGAGATAGAAGCAGAAATTTACAATAATCAACATATTACACAGAACAATGGTAAAAAATGTACTTTTACTTTACAGGAAACTCTATAGTCTATAGATTTTCTTATTGTCTCCCTTTTAAAATAAAAAATAATATAAGTTCTATATTTTTCAACCAGAGCTCAAAGTACTTTTATTACCATAGGTTTAACTGAAAACTGATGCAAGCCATGCTATTTACAGCGAATACATGTTTGTCTGATATATGTGGGAATAAAGTACATTAATGATAAACAAGCGCATATCACAATGTCAGAGATGTAAATGGTACTCTTTATATACTGACTATAGACTCTGGGCTAGGTTCACATATCACATATATTGTTCACAGGGCTTGATGGCCACTGTCTCGGAGGAAAATACAAGAAATATGATAGCTCCAGCAATCCATCAATCAGTAAGTAGACAGCCATTCAATGTATAACTGCTGGCTAGGAGGCAGGTAGAGAATTCTTGCTCAGCTCTCTGACTGTGTGTAATGCACCTACCTCCTGGTCTCTCAGCTGGCAGCCCTTTATACTGAGTGAGCAGCTGCCCACAACATGCAATGAGCAGCCCCAGAAGCTATGGAGGCTATATCCAGGGTGGCAGATGCCCCCCTGCCTCCTGGTTCAGTCTTCCCAAATGTACCTTTTTGTAATTGGCCTATGACCTGGTGCGATCTGATAATCTACCAACCCACCCATTAAACACTTAGCATTGTAGGATTGATGCATGAACATTTTTAAGACCAAGAGGTTGACATAAATGTTAGAGCTACAATATGATGTAAGTGGTGCCGTGGGGGACGGCAGCGCGCTGTCCGAAGCACTAGGAGCTCCGACTGGTGGCCAATTAATTCTGATTGGCTGCCAGCTGGTCACATGGCATGGCTGTGAACCAATCAGGGCTTGTGGTGGTAATATTGGTAGAAGCAAGTGCAATGAGCCATTCAGGGCTCACTGCAGCGCTGCACCCAGACACCCATAGGGTGCCCAGGGTGCATTGTGGTGCCGTGGCGAGCCAATCAAGGCTCACCCCATCACCCTTCCCAACCACCTCTGCGCGAGGGTTTATAAACACCCGCAAGGGCTGGGAGAAGAAGGAAGTGGCCGAAAACGGGTGAGAGCTGCGCTCTGGTGTCCCTGGAGATGCCAGAAGCGGCTGAAAGAAGATCTTTAGCCTGTGGAAAAGGGCCATAAGTAGCTGAAGATCAGGAGGAAGAGCTGGAGAGAGAGGAAGAGGCAGCAGCAAGAGAGGAAGTGGAGTGTCTTTTTGCACCTCCATTGCCTCCTATCCTGCACAGAAAGCTACTGATTTTCTACCCCACAGGACCACCTCTCCGCAGGTGTAGGGGGTGAGGATCCCCCCATTTGAGGGCACTAGGCACCATAGGGACACAGGGTACTAGGCCCTAAAGTGTGATAGGGTGCTAGGCCCTATTAGGTAGATGGGTGCTTGAACCCTGTAGTACAGGGCATTTGGCCCTATAGAGTTACATCCATGGTTAAAGGGTACTAAACCCTGCGTTAATTTAGAGCAGAAGGCCCTGGCTAGGGACGGGCACAATGCCCCTTTTGGTTGTAGGGCATTAGGCCCTGTTGGTTAGGGTAAATTGCTATGCCAGAGTGGAGGGCGATAGGCCCTGTATAGGTCGTAAGAGAATGCTAGGCTCCAGTGGAAGACAGTACCAGGCCCTGGCTAAAGTAGCGTTAGGAGGACATGTGGCAGAGGACAGTTTGCGGTACTTGCGGAGGGAAGCTTTTGCTTGCAGGTGGATTCATCTGGCAAGGTGACAAGAACAGGCGGTTTGTATCTATCCCTGTGTTTTGCGTGGTGTTTTCCCTTCCTTCCACGGGTGAGGAGACGGAACCGGAAGGTGTGCGAGAGGTTCCGCTCCATTCACCAGGTATTGGCAAAAAGAGGTGTTTGAGGCCTTGGCCAGTGATGACGAATACCTCACCCGTGTATTAATGATGAACATCTGCTCAACCGGACTTTCCGTAATTTTATCTATGTGCTAAATTTTGAAAAGTCTGCCTTCCCGTGGCTATAGTTCCTTCATGATGCCTACATAAGATCACAGCTACAGGTCACAAAATTGGAATCTGATAGTTCCACACACATCGGTATAGCTGCACAGACAACAGGCAGCAGTCACGGAGGTGATATCTTTTTATCATTGCAGTCCCCTCACAGTGTCCATGCAGGACTATAATTGCAGGTGACATAATTGAAGTTTAAATAGCCCACACACCTCAATCACTGCACGACCGGCGGGTAGCGGCCGCGGAGAGATGTCGGCTCTCTATTTCTAACACGAATTCATTCAGAAACAGGCTGCGGCTGGCTTTATTTATTTATTTATCTATTCAAATACTAGCGAATCCACTTCTTGTTTTCCTACCCTGTAAATGATAGCTTACAGCTGAAGGTGAAAAGACCGGGTCTTGTATTTTACAGGATCACATCTTCAGCAGCTGAGTGGTAGAGGAAACCTGCTGATTGGTGGTTCTTGCGGACATTGATTGGACACTTTGCTTTAAATCCCCACGGGAAGGGGATGTCCTCACTGTATTGGCAAAGCCAGCACGAGCGAAACGTGCGTTGGCCCCAAGCCCTGCACCCTCCGACAGTTCATGTACTCCATGTGTTCTCTCATGAGGCCACATATATAATTGCATACTTGGGGATTGTTTCTCATATGTAGGTTCATTATATGGTTGCTTTTTTTCTCTGACATATGATACATAACAAATTGATTGAGTCTAAAATTTGACAAAAAGCACCAATATGGGCAATAACAACTAATATTTAAGATATGTAATATTAATGAACTTATATATTTAGGACATGGAGGTGCTTATGTTCTGAGAACAAATAAGTCTTACTTATAACTGGAAATCATTAACATCCTGTGAAAATATATACCAATACTACTGCCTAAAATTACAGGATTGTCTATGAGATGTGATTTAAATGTACATGCATATTAGGGGTATGGAGACACCTATATCTTATAACAAGATTATTTATATTGGCTAAATTAATTATTTATCTGTTGGTGGTTTGCAGATTACTTATGAGATGTGATTTGAATGAGGAATATCTATGAGATGTGATAAAAATGAGAATATATATTGAACATTACTGTCTAAATAGTTGGATTATTTAAGAGAAGTGATTTAATGAATATTATTATGCACAATTGTGGTATGAAAACATTTACATTTCAAAACTAAAAATATTATTTAGCCTCATTGAGAATCTATTTATTTATGGTAAATTTATGAAACTGCATTTCTCACAGGAGTACCTATGGAATGTGATATAAATGAGGACTATTTATGAAATGTGGGCTATTTAGAAACTGCATGTACACATTATACAAATTAAATTGGGACACCATCACTATATTGAAAAGTGATCCATGTTTTCTTGTGCTGAATATAAGAACACATAATATCATCTATTTAAACAAATTGAATGTTTCATCAATTATATACTTATGAAGTACTGTAGATGTGATATATAATACTTGCATGTTTATACTACATAGATAGGCTCTATATGTACGAATTTTATTTAATACATTGTTGAAATTTGCAAATTCTTTTTGGACTTTACCGTTACAAGTGCACGGATTAACTGAAGATTTGGATCATTTGTCCCTTGCAGATAATTCAAGTATTTTGATCCTTCATACCAATTTGAGTATATATCCATTGTATCATTTATCATTACTTATCATGATGTAGTACGCTATAAATATTATATCATGACATACATGTATTCTTACAGTTAAAAAGTATTTTTATTAATTAATGTATTTGAATCCCAGACTCACCATCTGAAGTGATTCAGGCTAGCCTGGATGTTTTTGCTCCCAGATAACTAGCCATTATTGGAGCAGACACATCCAGGCCTGAAGCCATATTTAGGTGTCTTATTCCCCTGGCAATAAGAATGCATATCTCCATTTTCTCTTAACCCAATAACAGTAATAGGTTTAATTGTTTTCTGGCTCCCTGAAGAAATTATACTATTTTATTCATGTTGATGTTGGAGGTACAATTTTGCTGATTATATTCACTGAATAACATATAGAAATGATTTCCTAATAATGATTTCTAGTATAGACATAAGAAGGTTTATTTAACTATATTATTATATTAGGAGGGTGCACAAGGGTATTTTTCTAATTTTAGTCACTTTTTTCTGATCCTTTTCGCTCTATAGGTTCTAATTTATTTTAATAATACTTAATAAAAATTGATTAATTTTAATTATAATACATTATGCATAAATGATTGGTGCTCTACCATAGGGATTTCTTTTTTCTTTCTCGTGTCTTGATTATATATTATTATATATATCATACCGGTTGGTAGTACAATCTTAGATATTTGAATTTTCAATGATAATTAAAGACTGTTAAAGGATCTGAAGGCTATACTTATTAGATAAATAATAAATAAATTGTGAGTGTGGTCCATAGCACTTATTTTTCTCTGTATATGTGTCAAAGTCAACAATCAAAAGAAGACTTCACAAGAGTGAATATACAGGGTTCACCACAAGATGTAAACCATTGGTGAGCCACAAAAACAGGAAGACCAGATTAGAGTTTTCCAAACAACATCTAAAAAAGCCATTACAGTTCTGGAACAACATCCTATAGACA